>VZRO01002987.1:289837-334827 GCA_013397915.1 Daphoenositta chrysoptera
CCAAAAAGAAGACATTCAGTGTGCAAGGTGCATGGAAAGGTGTTCAGTGTTTTCTGGCCACCACATGTACTAATAACAATGAGATGACTGGAGAGGCAGGAAGTGAACAGGAAGGGCAAGGAAGGCAATCCAACAAAGAGGAAGGTACCAATAGCCATACCATCCCCTGTAGCAAATTGTGTCTCCTCAGATCTCCTTCCCCCCAGGGTCATGCTGGGTCTCCCCTCTTTCACAGCGAAAAATCCCAACTTCTGAGCAAGCCAGCTCTGATACCTCATGACTTACTAAATCCTAAAGAAACTTTACATTCTCCTTCAAGCATCTGCAGTCCCATCTGTAGGCCAGGAGGTTTCAGCCACTGCACCTGCCTCTCCTGACTCATCACTGGGCTCCCACTGAGGCAATGGGGTTTGCTGCCCAGGCTGGGGGCAAGGCAGAACCTGTCATAGCCTGTGGATGCTGGTGCAGGATGTGTCCAAGTCCTTGTGCTCTTGCCGATCTTCGTCCCCTGGCCTGCAGGCCCCCTGCCAGCAGGCCCAGACACACCATTCCTCAGGTAGGGACATTTCACGTCTGAAAAGTGAGAAAAGACGCTTCTGGGAAATCTCAGAGATTTATACACTTACCTCCCTCAGGATGTGGGGTTGATTACTCAGGAGGTGAGTTTACTTTTTTTCTGAGTCAGTACTGAACAAGTAACTGGTCTGGCACATCACTCGGAGGGACTGTGGTGCTCTGGTGCTGCCTTTTGCAAGAGCTGCAAGTCAGACCTGCATTTTCTCAGGCAAAACCAGCCTGGTCCTGAGAAATGTACTGAGCAGCAAATGCAGCCAGCCATGCTTATCTCCCACAGTTTTGCCTGGTTGCGCTTGGTGGTGTCACCAAGCATTTGGACAGGGGGTACAGAGTTAATTTGGGAGGTGGGTGCCCCTGTGCCATATAGTCCAGAGCTACCTCTTGTGGGTGTTTTCGAGCTGCCTTAAATCAGCTTCTGTGAGAGTCTTAGGTGGGGACTCATACCAGATGAATGCAATGTGAAAATGAGGTTTAGTGTTAGGGGGAATGTGTGCCATTCTATTAAAAACTGAGGAACAACTTCTTTTCTGTCACTACATAGAGGAGGAGGAAAATACTTTTTCTACTTATTAGGTATGATTTATACCTAGTGGCCAGGCAGGTAGCCCTGTGATTATGCCCTTTTATAATGATGCCCTTCTGTATCATTTAGATGCATTTATTTACTGGTGACTGCTAAAAAAATGCATAGAAAATCTGAAAATCAAGATAGGAAAAGAACTCCTTTTTCATTTTGCCCTTTTTTGTGGGGTTAGAGAAAGTATTGTAGAGCATCTGTTTCCCAAATTGCAAACCAATCTGGTCCATTTGTAAAAATTTACAGTGTTATGCATTGCCCCCTGGAATGAGAACTAATGAAAATTCACACAATAATATGGTCAAATATAGCCCCAATTAATAAAACTGTGCTCTTCTCTGAATGTTTGCTCCAAGAAAACAAAACCTCAATACTCATACCCTAGTTTTCTCATGGACCCTATATGACAGGAATGTTCAGAAGAGGCTTTAAAAGATTGCTTTTGCTTCCTGAACAGCACTCATACTGCAGACACCCACAGACAGGAGCAGACAATACTGCAGTGTCATGAAAAGGCACTTCCAGAGGAATTTACATCCTCACACGTTTAGCTGCTGCCAGAATTTATTAGTCAACAGATCACCACTTCCTGATATCGTTTCTGGAAGTCTCGGTCTTTTGATCATGCCATCATGTTCCTGAAATGCACAAGAAAATTGAGGCTCTGCGTGCCTGTTCCGTTTGATGAGCACAACAGTCCTGAAGCAATCCAAACCATCCATCATTTTTGGCCTGCTCACAGTGAAACAGGCATGTTGTTTAATCATTACTTGTAGCAGATATCAGAGCACCAGGTTTACCTCTGAGAGCCCAGCAATTTTTCTCAGAAGTGCTGTGATGGAAGTCAAAGGGGCTGATTTTCCTGTTCTGCTGACGTCGTGGTCCCCAGGGTCCACTGAATGACACGGAGTTTCTTGTGATCAGTATGAACAAAAAATGAGGATGCACCTTTGCTCTGACTAGAAGCTATTACTTAAGCAAAATTGGAACTACACTTAGGCTAGTAACAGTGTCACAGATGGGTGTCTTACACAGGAACTTTGTTCTGAGAAAAAGAGATTTAGGTAGCAGCAAGGATTCATTGATTAAAATGTTGATTGATTGATAGATTAGAAAATTGATTTGAGAGCAGCCCTAGGGATACTGGTGGATGCAAAGCTGGACATGAGCCAGCAATATGCACTCAGAACCCAGAAGGGCAACCACATCCTGGGCTGCACAAAAGCAGTGTGGCCAGCAGGTGGAGGGAGGGGATTCTGCCCCTCTGCTCTTCTCTTGGTGAGACCCCACCTGGAGTGCTGCATCCAGCCCTGGGGTCCATGGTGCAGCAAAGACATGGACCTTTTGAGCGGATCCAGAGGAGGACAGTGAAGATGATCAGAGGGAGGAAGAGAGGCCAAGAGAGTTGGGTTGTTCACCTGGAGAGGAGAAGGCTTTGGTGAGAACTTAGGAGAAGTCTTTCAGTACTTAAATACAGTTTATAAGAAAAAGGGGATTTATAAGAAAGATGGGGACACACTATTTATCAAGGCCTTTAGTAACAGGACAAGGGGCCACAGTTTTAAATTGAAAGATGGTAGGTTTAGATCAGATAGAAGGAAGAGATTTTTTATGATGAAGGTGGTGAGACACTGGAACATGTCTCCCAGAGAAGCTGTCGATGTCCCATCACCATTCAAAGTCAGGTTGAATAGGGCTTTGAGCAACTGGATCCAGTGAATGATGATCCTGGCCCATGTCAGAGGAGCTGGACCAGATACAATCTGAAGGTCCCCCCAACCCGAGCTGTTTTGTGGCTCCATGGTTTGAAGTACCCTGCTTCCTCAGATCTGGCTTGCTCACTTGTTGGAGGGGCTGTTCATGGCCCCATGGGCCAGAGAAGTGGGTGTTACAGATATGGTCGCTGAAGAGCTCCCCAGATGATTCTGAGTTCTTGAAATATTGAGAAGACTCAAGATTGAAAAGAAAAACTTGTTTCTCTTGAAGAGTTCTATAGTTCTTGTGAATTGCCAAAAAAAGAGGGAAAAGTTGCCAATGCAATAAATGTCTTTCTAACATGTTGTGACCCAGCCTGTGCTCTTGCATCACAATCCCTGTAAGAGCATAAAAATCTGCAATTCCTTCCAAAACCTACCACTGCCACAGTGTTGTCAACCAGATTTCTCCTCAGCACTGGGCTTAATATAAAACAATTGCTAGGGGAGCCTGAAGATGGAATGAAAGGCAGTGAAGTTCTCTTCTTTTGTTTGAATCAGCATTATTGTAGTTTGATAGCTGGAGCTTTTTGGAGTAGAAACAGAAAATACAAATTTTTATACCAGGACATATTTCTGATTTTTACAGCGATACCTGGCTATTTTCAGTATTGTTTCCTAGACTTTTTCATATGCAGTATAACTTTTTATTTGCTTTTCTATCCAATTCCCACTGAATGGAAGTTTTTCACATGCTGCTGCCCCTCCTCCACCCCTCCAGTTCATGAGCAAGTTTACTGAACTCCCCAGCAACTCGTGTTTATTTTCTTATCTTAAGTTAGAGTGCGAAATTAAAACACTTGATTTGTCCTTGGCAAGTTAAAATGCATATTATTTATATAGCACTGTAGGGGTCTGTGGCTCCTTGTGAACAAAGAGAAACTTTGGCATGGGGCAATGCAGTGCCAGACCTTACAGACATTCCGACTGGGCACGATGGAGCACACAGAGCCATTCCCTTGCTTGGCTGCCACCCCTGGATGCTTTGTGCATGCGTGCCCTGCTTCTCACACCTGGAGTGCCCAACCAGGACCTTTCACTGGAAGGACATTAGAGCCATTGTGCTATGTGGGCACGGCCCCTGGGGACACTTTCACAGAGCACCTTAGTGCCAGGTGTATTTCTGGCACCAGGTCACTCAAATGTCACCAGCCAAGTTTTACAACATCTCAACTGGGTATTGCTAGCAGTCAGCTCACAGTGTCATTGACCTCCGGGTGGAAAAACTGCCTTTACTCACCTTTGCAGGATGTTTTGTGCAGCCTCCAAGGAACTCCAGGTAGCTCTACCTGTATTTACAGCTGAGACAAATAGCACTGGGGTAGTGCACCCCACAGTGATTCATCGTGAGCATCACAAAGCTGCAACTTGTTATTTAAAATGCTGTTAAATATTTTTAAAATGTTCCATATAGCTTAGTTACTAGTTAAAATCTAAATCAATCAGAAAAATTCTTTATCTATACAACTGTAATTAATTTTAACCTTAAATTTAGGCTAAAAGCACATATTCAACAGGCTCTCTCCTTGTCTGTTGACAGAGAAAAAATTTCTTGTCACTGTTGAATTTGAGGTGGGAATGGTATAATAAACTGTAAGTTTTAAGAAACTGAGTAGTAAGTAAAGCTTAAACATTTCACCATTTCCTTATGCACAACCCTCTAGAGTATATGCACACATACTTGTGAATGTCTCAATACAAATTATTTCTCATAAAAATAATCAGTACCCAGCCTCTTGTCAAGTGCTACCCCTTTATCAATGCCTGCCATTTCCTGAAAAATAAGCACCATTTCCAAAGAATCAAGTCTAGGTCAAGATAGAGTATTTTCATGAAGGTGGAAGGTAAAGTCAGGCATTTTAAAGCTTAAGTACTACCGTGAATGAAATTCTTTTCCATTTTTCCTCCTTTGCTATGATATCAGAGGAGGGTTATATTTATGAACAAGTAATTTGCCATCAGTTGTTGCAGTTTGCCCTGTAGTTCTATGCCATAAACTTTAGCATGTCTGAAATCAGATTGTTCCAGTTTCAAGCCTATCATAAAAGCATTAAGACTGTTTTGCCTGAGACAGGGAAGAGGTATTCAGTCACTTAAATATCTCTCCATTCCCTCCAAACATTTAAAAGTCCAAGTGGGAAATGCTCACCTAATATACAAAAGCAGTGTCCAATAGCTGGAAAAGGTCTGAAGATCCTTTCAACTGCAGGTTATAAAGATGGTTATCTCTGGGAGAACATTCCTCATCTTTTCCATATGTTCGAAATAAACTGTCTTCTGTGATTCTGAAGCTCTTTTGGCAGGAGAGGAAAAGTGTTGAAATACTATGTTTCACAATTTCCCAGACCAAATAGTAACTTATCTAAACGATACATTACTGTATTTTGCAGCACATAAGCTCACCAGCTCTCTGCAAGTCGATAATCCTTTTCATTTTTCATTACTTGATAGCTAGAGAGGTATCTCGCAGAGTTATCATAAGCATTATCAGTGCAAACAGTGATACGAAGCCAAGGACCTTTGTGATCACAGCATGTTTTCTGCTTGTATGGGATGTTTTAATGCAGTCTCAGTGCCTCATTGAAAGCAGTCCAGCAGACGACAGATTATTTCCCTCCTCTGATTAGTGAGCAACAGCTATTTGAAACATTTTGATATTACAATGGCAGAGAGTCATTGGCCACGAACGAAAATCTGTTCTCTTTATCAAAAATTTAATTTTTATATTGTTTGAAAAAAGCAATATGATTGGCAGCATTTGGTGTTGGCAACACACAGAAGCTTTTGTCCTACAAAGTTATGTGTTTTTAGCTGTGAGTGAATCTTGGAAAATCATATAATCTAATTTTCACCATTTCTTTGTGCACAAGTCTTACAGCATGTATACAAATGCTCATGAACCACTCAGTACAAAATATTCCTCACAGCACAAAACTGTTCACAATCAATTCACCTCCTGAAGTGAGCATGGTGGTAGAATTTTTGTATAAATTTCTTGCTTCCTTAGCAGGCATCCTCTTGTTTTCTGTGATTTCATGTGATTTAACAATGAAAAACATTTCAAAGGTTTTGTGTTTAGAAGCTGTGCAAGATCTTTTTTATGATTCACACTCTTTGCATGCTGTCTTGACATGAGCAATTCAGAAACTTCTGCATAAGTGACCATGAGTTGTCTGACAGTTACTGCCTTCTTTCTTTCTGTCTGCTCCAAACAAGATCATTTCTACACTTACATGGTAAAGCTGACTACCCTATTTTTTTAATTTTAATTTTTTTTTCTTTCAGGAGGGGTTTTCTTGACATTTTAATGGAAGATCATCAGTTCAGTTGTTGTCACAGTCCTGATCCATGGAGGGGTGTAATTTGAGCAAATAAAAGTATGCAAGTAAACTTATACTAGCCTTTAAATCACAATGATTTTGTCAGTTTGAAAACCTTGTGTACTAGGCTGACTGATCCCGCAGGCTGCATACAGTACAGGCAGTATTTGCTCCATGACATATATTCAAAATAAAATCACTCTACATACCAAAATTTTTTCCTATCTAGATTCACTGTAGCAGCAGCTCTTTTGGTAGGTAGATGACTTTGGAAATTATTTTTATGCCCTTCTTGCTTTTCACCCACGATGGAAATCATGGTTTTGCAAACGTTTAAACAAAATTTAGGACCCTTTGTCGTTAAAAGTGTTGCACAAGTGTATTATATTATTTAAGATCAGGAATGCAAGGCTTCATCTGAAAAAGAACGTGTGGAAAGATCTGGGGAGTTTCCCACAATGGGATCTTAATTTATGAGGGACTCATCAGAGGACCTGTCTCTAAGTGAAGTGCCGGTGGAAGAGGTTATGGGCTCCATATGCACAATGAACGATGCCAAGTCATCAGCACCAGATGGTATTTACCCAACGGCAGTGGAGGAATCCAAGGATCAAACAACTGGACTGCAGTGTTTAAATGCACACTGAAAGCTAGTGTGGTAGCTGAAGACTGGTAGTTGGCAAACCAACACCAAATTTTTAATTGTGCTAGCTATAAAAGAACTTTGTTCAAGGGAATTTCAGGGGAACTACAGGCCAGTGATCCTGACGTCTATGCTTGGGCAAGGTAGTAGAAACAATAATGAGGGCCAGTATTTAATAAATATGTGTAAATATGCTGTACTGTACAAAAGCCAACATGATGTTTGTCAGGAGAGGTCTGTCATTGAAATTCTATTGAAATCTTATTTTTGAAGTGTTATTTCTCTGAAGGGCTAAGCAAACATGTAGGGATATTCCATTGATTCGGTCTATTGAAATCTTAAAAATCTTCCGCAAGATCACAGAAGTCACTCCTAGAGAAACTGAAAAAACATGGGATAGAAGGTCCTTATATGCATAAATAATTGCTTAGAAGATAGGAAGGGAAGAGTAAAAAACATGGTCTATTTTCATGGCAGGTTGTTATCAGTGGAGTCCCAGAAGATCTGTGCTAAAACCCATGACCAAAATATTTCTACAGGATCTGTAAAAGAGCTTAATAGTGAGATAACACTTGTTACATTTTTAGGTTATTCAGGATAGTAAGATGATGGCTGGCTGTGAATGATTGCAGAGGGTTTCACAAGACTAAGTGGCCAAATGGTAAAGTGGTAGATGAAGCTCCATGTGAATAAACACCAGGTGATGCACATGGGAGAAAATTATCTGGAAACTAAATGGAAAATGCCAAGGACCAGATTGTTATCACTTGTGAACAGCTTATTGGGGCTATAATAGCTGCATGAAAATGTCAAACCTGTGCTCAGTAACAGTCAAAAAAGCAAATCAGATGTTAGAGAGTATTAGGAAAAATATACAGAACAAAACAGTGACTATCATGGTGCCACCACGGTATAGATCCATGGTTTCCTTGAGCATGGAGTAGCACACAGGTCTGAATCCTCCCTCCACCTCTGCAGCAGAAGAGAAGCAGGTCCCAGCAAGGGTGGTGAAGGCGGCTGAAGGAGTGGGAGAGGTTTCCACATATGCCATGAGTGCGTGAGCAAGGCTTTTCAGCTTGGAAGAGAAACTTCCACAGGAGACCTGGAGCCAAAGCCTGAACAGGCCTTGCAGCAGGGCAAGGGCAGACAGAGACAGACTGACTATTGCCCCTCCCAGCCTGAGACCTCGCATCCAACCAGTCTAGCAAGTACCAGCTTCGAATAAAAAAGGGTGGTTTTTAGTCCAATGTCTTCTGATAACTTTCTTTCTTAGTCCTAGTCATTGGTCTGAAACCCTGTTATTCTGAAATCCAGTTACTCTAGAACCCAGCACAGCATCTCAGAGGATAGCAGTGGCACAGTACATGAGTGACACTCAGGTCTCAGCTCCTCCTCTAACAACAGGCTGTTGAGCCTGGATAAAAATTCCCAGTGTGATATTTCCACTTAAAAATTAAAAGCTTTGCCAGAAAGATATGGTTTGAAACAATGCTTCAAAGCAATATCACTTAAGGCCTGTATGTAGGAAGCCTTTTCTGTTTATGGAACCACTAGTTGCCATTTTCTGATCATGTCGTATTTATTTACCAGGGTTACAAATGCAAGAGTCAGAGGCCTGAGGTAATTTCATGTTTAATAGATGAAGTCTCAAGAAAAAAAGAGATTGTCACATCCTTTTTTTTTATTTCAGAGGTGTGAAACCTTTTCTTACTGACATCAGGTTTAGTATTTACTTAAGATAAGGAGGAATCCTATGAGGAAAAAAGGTGATTACCTGATTAACAGACTTATTCACTCATTCATTGAATCTTCCACTTCCTCTTGTGACCAGTGAATGAAACAAGGTGTAGCTGAGGCACCCCAAGCCAACAAGCAAAGAAAAGGTAGCTGAGGGTGCAAAAAGGACAAAGAGGAGATCTCTTGGAGAAAAAAATCAAGAAATAACTCAAGGAAAGAAAAACCCTCTAAGAAAACTAGAATAGGAGAACATGGCAACAGTTTTATTTCTACACAATATGTTTATCTGGGTCTCAGGTATGATTTATACCAGCACATTGCACTTTAATGTTGCAGTAGTTCTAGTTTCTCTCATTCTTTTATCTTTTTTTTTCTTTTTGCTTTTTATTCCTCTACCAGAAGCAGACGTTGTGAATTTTCTGCAAAAAAACCCTTTATTCTATGCTGTTTAAACAGCTCCTAGCATAGCGTCCCTGACCCCATCACAAGGATGTGCTTTGGCAAATAAAAACCAATAGGAGAGTGTAGTTGGAGATGAAATGCTGGAAGTGGGCCTTGATGCTCAGTAAAGATGTTCCTTTGGTATTTGTTTCTGTGTGTTATTATTATTATTCCTTTAAATAAACAAACACATTAGTTCACCTCATTAAAATCAAAGAGAAAAATCTGAGAAATGTAGTTCAGCAGCCAAAGTCTCAAAATCCACCTTGAAATCTTATTGGCTGTCTTCTCGAGGGAAGTGTAAATCTTCCTTTCGTTTGGCTTTTATTTCTGAATTTGGCTCTGCTCCTGGAAATCTTTCCTGAGAGGCCTCCACTTGCTATAAATGTTGCAAAAGAAGCCTCACTATTTGCAATGCCGTTCTAATTATTTTTCTGATGGGCCAAGAATTGCCTTGTGGCCACCTTGGGAGAGCCTTGGTTCTGTATGTCTAACGCATCGTTTGGAATCATTCTGGACATCCCGCTCTCGCTGCCAGTCAAAACCATGGTGTGTCTCAGGGTCGGGCCTTCAGTCTGTCCATGTCCCTGCAAACTCAACTGAAGCTTTCCATCTGATGGGTGCGATGCAATGCAGCAGATTCCTCGCTGGGAAGGCAACAGGAAAAAGAGATTAAAAAACCAAATAGAAAGGGACACGAAGGGAGGCTTGGCCCCAGGAAACCAGGAAGAGTGACTGTAGTTTATGTCTTACTTCTGCTCTTCTTCTGGGATCCCACTCTAAGAGGGGTCTGTACCCTAATTTTGGAAAAACTCTCAGTTTTCCACTGCACTCTTTTCCAAACAGCAACAGAAGGATTCTGGAGGGAAGGCAGTGACTTTTTAATATATAACTTTGCTTGGATTAGTGGATAGCCTGGGGTGCTTTTGAGAAAGAAATGCTGTCAGAAAAACACACCGAGGGCTTGGTGTCTCACAGCACATCAGATCATTTTGCAGTAACAAGGCAGGAAGTTCAAGCTAGGCAGCTACAAGAAGTTATCCAGAAAAAAAGAAAAAGAAAAAAAGGGGAAAAAAAAAAAAAAAAGGAAGGCAGCACAATGGAGCTCAAATACAACTGTTTGTTTTGTTCTGAGGTTTGTGCTGCGCACAATCCAGCTTGCAGGCTTAGCAGAGGTGCTCACAGAAAGTAGGTTGATAAATGAATGAATTTCAGGGGGCAGGAAATGCTGATGCTAACTTTACTGGGAGCAGCTATAAGACTGCACTGTAACCTTTGAGCTTTGACTGCAAAGAAATGCTGTGCAGCCCTGTGTGACACTATCACAAAGCTTATGAGCTGGGGGCAAAGTGGAGGGAAGGGGAGAGAAAGGGGGCAAATAACATCATTACTTACTTTGGTTTTAGTTCAACGTTTATCTTTAAATATTTTTTTCCCTCTGAATTAGTTTCAATAAAACGTGCATCGCTCGTGGAGCTCCTTCAATAAAAAAGTCACTGTTTGTTATACGATAACACTGAACAGACTCCAGGCACTCCATTTTCTTATCTTAGATATACAGTGGAGCATAACTCAAGCAAAGGGGAGAAGTTAATGCATCTGTAACACTAGGTAACAGAAGCAACAGTAGCATGTTAGTGTAGTAATAACTCTCACATGTGGAATATCTGAAGATGGGTTTTATTGAATTCAGTTTATTTAACCAGGATAAACCCTTGAGATATGGATCTCATTTACAAGATGGTGTTGGCAAGAAGGCAGATTATTACAAGCACATGTGGAAGATAAGTATAAAACAAAAAGCGAAAGACCTGTTTATATTTTTAATTGGGACCCTTTTATCACCAAAAATGTTAAGTGAAAAGGAATATAGATAGAGATATAACAATTGCTGTTGATATTAACAGCAATGATCCTTCCTAGTTACATAGCACTTTGTTTTTTTCCAGGGTATCTTGACATTGAAAAAAAAAAAAAAGGTGAAATGTCCTCCCTTGTTGCACATCAAGCCTGGCTAATCCTGTTTTGCTCAGGGACCTTTCCCAGGTCCCAGTGAAATGGTCCACAAGGACTCAGTAATTGTGTCAGAAGAGGGAGAGGGAGCAGTGCAGACCCGTGCAGGGTGGAGAGCCCCGCGACTGAGCTGCTACTGAAATGCAGTCATATCTAGGTAGTGCTGACACGTTAGAGAAAAAGCCAAGGAGAACACAATGTACAGATCAAACTTCAGGAGAATTAAAGTAGGCCAAGTGTAAGTATTCGAAGTGGAATTTGACCAGGATTACCCCTTTTAATCTTGCTAAAAATACTACATGATCTTTCATGAGCACAGGCATTCAGGACTCAACTTCAGCATTTTACACAAAAGGCATTAAAACGTACATTTATATGAACACATTTTTTGAAACAGTTACCTTTTAAGTGACCTCTAAACAGGTACAGACCACATTAAAGTTATATGTGGTATGCTGGCACTTGAGGCTGCAAGGTGATGGAGTGCTTTTCTTTTCATAGGGCAATTTTGCTTGATAATCAAATGTCTCTGGTAGGTAAATAAAAAACCTCTCTCCTCTGTTAGAGGAGTTATTATGTTGTGTTTACAATGTATTCTTTTAGCCTGTAGTTAACATACTTTAAATACTCTTAAAAGTAAATGGCTGCCTTCCAGCCAATGACATTTTTGGGCTATCAAGTTGCATATTTTGCTCAGAAGTGTGATGCTGAGTCTGCTGCTCTGCTTTCCCTCTCCACTGCAGGTTTCCCCCTCCTTGTGCAGAGAGCTCCAAGCAGCACAGTCCAGCATCTTTTTCATCCCTGGGGGGGATAGAAGACCAGGCTTGTCCAGCTATGCTGGGGTATGGCAACTGCTGGGATAAATGTAACAGGACATGACAATATTATGAAGAAATGTAGGCCAATGAAAAACAAAACAAAACAAGAAGTCTTTTCTAAATGGGAGCCTCCAAGATTTTCTGATGAATATTCACCTGAGCAGTAGGATGTTCTGCTGGGGCCTTCATAGCAAAACTGAGCCTTTTAGTTTTGTAAGATGACCACAATAGAAACTACCTGTTGGGTTACCACTGCAAAAGTCTTTACAGGCTTCAAGGATTTAAGGGACCATACCTCGAGAGTTAATTTTATGCCGCAGCAGCAATAGAAGCTCAGCCCCCAACTCGTCTGTTGGGATTTTCCCTTGTTTTCTCCCATTTGCAGGAGAGGTTTAATCGTGGGAGGTAAATGCAAAGGGTGTGTTGGTTACCTCCACAGCTGTCCCCTATGGTCTTCATTTTATTTGAGCGTTTCTGTGTGCTTGAACAGTGGAGAGGTCAAGTCTCATGTCTTGCCAGTGGTGGAGTGGTTGTGAAGAGCTCACCAGTGCTCTCGGCTCTTCAGCATTTAGAATTTTCTTGCCATTAACTTGCACAGAGTGTTCCCTCCCAGTCACTGCCTGCAGCCATCTGGAGGCAGAGCAAAATGCTGCCTGGGGGTATCTGCTTGAATTAATTTGCTTTGGCTCTATTTGCACCTTTGTATATTTGTTTACCATTTGAGCAGTGACATTTATTGGCACAAATGTGCTAAGGAAAGCCAATTCGGGGAGAAATGTCAATATTTGCTCTGAAGAACAACCAGACCCCAATTCAAAAACATACTTACTAACTCTAAGTACATGGATGTGTCTCATCGACTTTGTTGAATGAAACCTGATGCTGGGAACAGAAGCAATGCCATGAGCTTTCACTCGCCAATTAAGACAAATTGGTCATTGCCCAGCCTGAGCTAAGATTGTTCAGGATCTATCTTCACTGTACTGAATCTGAAGAGATAAAACACATGCCAGGGATTTGCACACATTTGGAAAAACACAGCCCTATCACGTCTGCACAGAGTAAGAGGCAATGCGGTTGGTATGAGTAATTGTTGCAGTGTTAAGTCTCTGCAAAGGCTGCCGTGAAAAGACAGTCTAAAAGGAACATGACTGCTAAGAATATGCTAAAAATAATGCTGGAATGTCTTGTCTGGGGAGTCATATACTGTACTAGGTCTCCACAGGTGTATGGGCAAAGCAGACCAGAACTGTCATGACAAACCCATGGCTTTTATAGAATCTGTAGTTTTCTAAACATATCCACATCAGTGAATTTTGGCTGCAGAAGTGATGGGGGCTTTGCAGTCCTTGTTTTAAGGAGATAGTGGGCTTTTTTCTGATATTTAATTTGTGAATTACAACATCTGTGGGGAAACACACTTGATTGAGGATCCTGTCCTGTTAGAACAGCTCCAAGGAAATAGTATGAGGCTCAAGGCTGAGACCATCATGTCAAATTAAGCCACAACAATAAAGGCTTCGTACAGGAGCAGCAAAAGTTCCTATATTAATGTTGCATAACTTTTCCCATTATAAAAAATTCCAATTTTTTTTCAGAGATTTGGCAAGGGTCAGATTTGCAGTTAGGAGGGAGCTGCTTGATGACTCTGAAAAAACAATAAATTTCTCCAGAGTTGTGTGGGCCCTGTAATGAAAAAACCCAAACCCATTCCTTGTATTTTATTATAACCTGTAGAACTTGTCTGAAGTTTCTGAATATGTGGTACCAGCTGAGCAGACCCCAGCCCCTTCGAGGACTCTGACCAAGGCAGTGGGCTGTCCAGGTCTCTTTACTCTGGGCAAACCCCGAAGAAACTGGGTAGGGAGACTGAAATGTCTGCCCCTAAAAACCCCTGTGTGATTTCTTAAGTGTCTTGAACCAGGGCTCAGGTGGTACCTTGAGTTATTCATGGAGACTGAGAAGTTCTTGATCTAACCCATTGACATCCCATGCTGAATTCAGCCTCAACTACAGACTATCCCTAAATTCTGCCTCTTTTTTTTTTTTACAGCCGTGTTGCTGGAATCAGGCACTGCATCTCAAAAGTGGCTGTCATGAATTCACACCATGGTTTGGTTCCTCGGACCTGCACTCCTGCAGAGGCCGCTCCAAGGAGGACAACCTGCCCAAATGCAATTCACCTCGTGCTTTGGACACAGCCAAATCATAACCTACATCTTGATTTTCAGCTGAGAAGTGACTTGCTTGCTGTTCCATGAAATACGACATCCCCCTTTCTCTTCTCCCCCTACTCCTGAGCATGTAGCATTGAATATACCCCTATGGCCAAGTTCAACAAATTAGCAGCCAGAAATTTAAATCAGATATTTAATCTTTCAACCATGTAAGTGAGATTTTGTGTTTACAATGGCAGTAAGCCAGCTCAACCTCAGAGAAAAAGATTGTTAGTAGTGTCCTTGAAGCCGGGGAGCCAGAGAGCAGTGACTCCGCTGAGCAGGTCTGTCTGACCTGCGGCTGAAAGGCAGCTGTAACCTCCACGTCAGTACCTACAGCACTGTGTGCTCACTGAGCCTTGGAGAGCCAAGGAAGTTACTATCGGGTTTGGAATATTGCTGCTCTGTGCACTCAAAATTATTTAGTACAGTAAAGAAAAGAACTAAGCTTTGGTGACAGGAGGCCACAGCAGATGAAATTCTAACACACTCTGCTCCTGAATTTGCCAAATCCTGGAGTAATGGGAAGCATCTTCCCAGATCAAATGCCAGTAGTGAAGTTAATGAATCTTCCTGTTCCAAAAGTTCCTTTTCTCGTACAGATGCCTTGCACAGATGCATGCCTAAGTGTAGCCATATGCACATTATTCATTCCTGTTTGTAAGGATCTCATCTGTTGCCCAAAGCAGTACATGCAAAAGTTGGATCTCATAATGTTATCCCTGAAAAGCATATTGCAAAGCAGAATATGTGAAGCACTCTTCAGTCATGCTTGGTGATCACCTTTATGACTGGAAGCTAGAGGTCTGGTATTTCTGACAACGATTTTGCTGTGTATGGAAGGTTTATATTTAAAATATTCTTATATTATGCCCAAGGTCTGAATGCTTTAAAAGTCTAGGAGGATTTGGTTGTCTTGGAGGATTTGGGTGGGGTGGCATAGTACCATTTTCTGATTTGCCCTAATACAAACCTGAGCAACCCCAGATTAGGACAGGAATCTTGACTTCTCCATTCAGACTTCTCACGTAGAAATATGAAACCCTGAGGGGAAAAAAATCTTATTTCCTCAGTGCAGATGTGTCTGCAATCAGTGATTCCTGTCAGCCCGTCACTATTCCCAGTGGTGAAACAGCAGGCATTATAGTTCTGTACAAGGAGCCTAAAATTTATTTACCTTGGCTATTTGCTGGGCATTTTTCTGGTAGCCATATGAGAAGTGGATGCTAAGAGATAAGTTTAGATTGTTTATAATTCATTAGAGTCTGAAGAGGTTATACCACTATGTACCAGGATCAAGTTTTTAGTTCCTTGTTGAACTCTCTGACTCTTCACTGGAGATGCAGACAACTTCTGCCCGCAATAGGGATAGTTTTCAGGAAGGGTGTGTATATCGCTCCTGTCTTACAGACTTACAAAACCTTTGTTATTTCTAAGTAAAACATACCACTTTATGGTCTTCCAAAATGTAAATGCTTCCTATGACTTTGATTGCTCCAGTTTAATTGCAGTTGTTGTTCACATAACTTGTTTAATATGATTAATGTCATAACAAGTCTGTGGACATTCCTCAGTTCTTTACCTTGACAGTGGAACAACACTGGTGACAAAGTGCAGGTTAGGGCATAATGGATCTCTCTTTTCTTAAGGAATTACCTAGGAGTGCTTACAAAGATTTCAGTGTTGGCATTCACTTATTGGATCATTTAGTTCATCTCTATTTCCAACAGGATAATTCAATTTCCCTGTAGAACTGGGAGATATGTTGCTTCTGAAATAAGCTGTGTTAGCACATCTGTTCTCAATGAAAAACTAACCATCCAATGGGAAGAAAGAGGTACAGAGCATATATTGACTATAGACATACTGTATATCAGAATAGATATCCTTTTGTTCAGGCCAGTATCTGATGGGAAGATGAAATGTGGCCTGTACATTTATATCTAGTAGGGATATTAATAAGCATGAGAGATGGCACAATTTGGATTGAGGCCAGGACACTTAGGTGAAGCCACTTTAGTGGCATTGACAGACTCTCTCTCCTTGTCAATAGATAGAAAACAGCCATCCATTTTCATCCTCCTGGATCTTTCTTCAGCATTTTACACTCTTGACCTGAAGATACTCCTGTTTCACTTCAGAGTGTTAACAGGGGGACGGGGTAATGCAATAAATGGCCAGGTCCCTCTTGAAGGGATGCCAGTGACTGCGAGATGTAGAAAGCTATGTTCCTGCTGTTGGAAGACAACAGCACTTACCAAGTTCCCCAAGGATCAATTCTCTCTCTTCTACTATTCAATATCTTCCTGCCAGTCAGATGTGCCCTCTTGGAACACCCAGATAGTTCTGATGCACCTTCTTGTTGTACATCCTACTATTTGGTTAATGTGACCAAGGTGACTTCATCTGGGTGAGAAAAATACATAGATTAGAGCTTAAAAGGCTTTGGCTGAAAGCTAAAAGCTGTCATGGTCCAGAAGATACTAAGAGAAGGAAGTGTTTTTGAAGAGCTGGTATGAGTTGTGTTGCTCTTGGTAGGAGGCATGAACCAGAGTTGGTCAGTCACTCCCATGCACTAAGGGTGCTCTTGTGTTCCTCATCGTTTTCAGAACCTTAGGCACCACTGAACTGAAAGAAGATATCAGCCTTATGATTGGACTGCAAGAGAGGAACACACAAAATTCTTGACCATCACTAGCCCACAGTAGTCTTAGTTTTCTATGCCAGTGTTTAACTGCCCTTGCCATTTGAAAAATGTTCATTTTATCCTTGAAAAATATCCCACACTGCAATTTCTGCTAACATTTTCTCATTTTATCTATCTAATGGAAGGAAAGGACTTTCATTTTTACACTTTATTTGCAGCTGCATTTTAGATATTTGAAATGTATTATCACATCTTCCCTCTGGACTAAACAAGCCCATATTTTTGTCATTCTTTTTCTATAAGTCATGTTGTCTAAACCTCTGATTATTCATGACTTTTCCAAGTTTGTCCAAGTCTTTTATGAAATGTCTGTTCAATATGGGCACAGTTCTTTACAGATGCCTTCTAGATGCTGAGCAGAGTGGAGAGATTTCTTTTAGTCTTAAATAAAATACTCCCTTCTACAAATCCCCATCCTTCAGATGAGGCTTTTTACATTAATTTCATAAAATTGACCCACCCTTAATGTGTGGTCCCCCACATTCTCTGGTTCTGTTTTGGAAGAACTGTTCCCTATTCAGTTCTTCCCTGCACTTCCATTGTGGCTGAAAATGTCTTTCTAGCTGTAGTACTTTCCTCTAGTCTTTACTGATAATTTTATTTTAAACACTGTTTCTTCAATGCGTAAAAATCTTTTGAATTCTAATCTAACCTCCCAAATGTTTCCAGATTCTTCCAAGAAGTGAGAAATCCTTTCTGATATTTTCCAAGTTTTTGATAAAAATGTTGACCCAAGATGGAGCCCCTGTGGAATTACAAAAGAAACTTTGCAGTCTGGCGATGACCTGTTTCCAGCTACTTGCTAAGTTTTCCAAGTGGCTTTACAATGGTTTTGAGCTCATGTTTTCTTATAATTTCCTTAGGAAACTGTCACATGAGACAGCGTCAAAAGCCTTCCTCACATCCAGATGTGTGACATCAGCTCACTAAGACCCATATCCTGCTAGAGAGGAAAACTGAGTAAGGCTTAAGAGAGCTAGTGTTTGTTTGACAAAACCATGTTCCTGTGCAGCTATTATCTCCCAAGCAGTCTGATTGCCATCTGATCTTCTGGCTATATATGTGGCTATACTATATATGTACAGTATTATGCTCTATTATTTTTCTGGAAATGAAAATAAAGAAGACAGGCCATGGTTCATGGACTTCTCCTTATTTAAAAAAAAAAAAAAAAAAAAAAAAAAAAAAAATTATATTTCTTCTTTTTGTNTATATTTGCTCTTTTCTGGTACTCAACAACTTCTTCCATCTATCTGGAGTTTTCGGATCACTGACACTGAGTCCAAATTTGTTGTAGTGAGTTTAATCAACTGAAACCCATTGGACAATATCTAACTTCAGAAGAGGTCACAATCTGGCATTTTCTACTTTACTCTTGAATAATGGTGTACTAAAATTTTTTGACAAATGAGTTTTATGCCAGTGGTATTAACTGCGGTCAGCATTTGTTTACAGTTGATTCTATATAGTGAAGACCAAAATAAAAAAAGAACCAAATTGGATCAATATACTTACAGAATAATGCCCCATTTTTACTTTACATCCCTTGGAAGCTGTGCTTTGCCTTAACATTTCTGATTTTCTCTTCATGGCAGGTGATGCTCCTTACAGCTCTCCTCAGTAATGTGCCATGTATTTTACTTTCTTTTTTATTCCTATGTAGAGCCTCATTGAAGAGGTTTAGCAAGAGTAATGATCAGTTCTGTCTGGAGCTGTTCAAGATATTTTCTCCCACTCTGACAGTCATTGGTCTGGCTCCAGTAATTCATGCCTGTGCCACTTCCTGGCCAGGCTACAGCAATGCAGAAAGCCTTCAGTGAATCAACGTGTGCAGAAACTGGTCCTGCATTTTCTCAACAGCTGAGGCTATTCCAGATTTGTCATATTTTTCCTCTTCTCCTTTGAATAGTGTCCAATCAGGATTTGAATCAAGTTTATGGTTTTATTAACTATCTCTGTGTCCTCTTGGCCTGAGTGGGGAACCTAAAAAGGCCTGCAATTAAGCTCTGGGACAAAAGTTGTGGTCAAAGGTCCCTTAATAGGACCCTTGATGAGAAAGGGAAAACTGTAGAGAAAGCAGGGACTTTTCAGGTCTTGACCAGTGTCAGGGAATTAAATGACCTCTCCAAAAGCTGATCTTACAGCTCTACACTCTTGGTACCAGTGACACTTTCTGGATTGCATCTGTCTTTGTGTCTATTTGTATGTTACCTTCCCCTGCACACTTTCTGCTGTTGGAAGAGGGAGACATTTCTGAATGCATCACTGCAAAAGGCTCAGATACTCCCATGACAAATGTCATATCAGACTGTGCACAGAATAAAATAGGATAAATAAACCTTAACACAGCATTTTAGCATGAGTATGACTTTGTTTTGTTATGTACAGCTATGGTCACATTGTGAACAATTTTGGGAAAGTGGAAAAATTCTCAGATTATTAGTTTGATCTTGGTACTCTGCCACAAGACTGATGGGAATTTGGGGGCTTTGTTCTGGGAACAGGAATGGTGGGCAGGCGTAGGAGGATAATATGAGGACTCAAGGCTTATTGGTTGAAAAGACCGAGATTAAGATTAGAGTTTTATGGCACATGACGAATATCAGCAACATTTCAATTTCTCTATTTTTCTTTCTGTCATTATCAAAAGGACAAGAGCACCAAGAGGCTCATTATGTGACTGTCAAAATCTTCAGACCATTGCAGAGGAGCTTGTGCAGAGGGTTGCTTGCAGCCCCTCACTGGCTTCTGTGCCCATGTGGATCCAGCTGCCCGAGATGCTGAGGGAAAGCACACAGCATCTCTGCCATTCCCAAATCTGCGTTAGCAGCTGCAAAGCCCAGCCAGAGGCCTGTTCAGCCAGCCCCCTGTGGGTGACAGCCCTGAGGACCACCAGCACCCAGGGGAGTGCACTCAGTGCACAGTGTCAGATCAAGACAAACTGCACACAAAGTGGTCGAGCACACAAAGGTTCCCCCGAGCCAGCACCTCTGTCTGAAGACCTCCACAGAAAAAACGGAGGACTAATTGTACGGAGGACAAGCAAACATCATAGGGAACTTTTTCCTAGCACAATGCCTGTCATTTGATTCAGTTTCTCTGTGACCAGTAACATCTCCCTTGTTTTCATTGCTGACAGACAAAAGAGCAGCAGCTCCAAAGATATTTCAAGGCGGTTTTTTTGAGACTAAGCCGAACACAGGACCCAAGTAATCATCCTTAGAGGTTTACGTCATCCTCTGGTGTCTTGCCCATCAAAATAGAGCCTGCTTCAAAGAAATGACATAGCCCCCTCGATGGCAAAGTGCATGCACTGGGAGAGAGCTCTTGGATTTCTGACTGCTTCACAGCACACGTCCTTGACTCAGAAAGATTCAAGTTTACCAGAAGCCCTTCAACTATTTTTTGTTTCATTTTCCCAGTGCCCACCAGATTAGAACACAGCTTGGCAATGTCACTAGAAGAAAGAGAGAGAGAAAAGAAAACGACAAAAAAACAGCTGCCAATGTTTCAACTACAAACACTGTTGGAAGGGTTTGTGAAACTTGCCATAAAAGTACTACAGACAGAAATGTTCTTTTCTTTGTATGATTTTTGGAAAGTTTCAAATTTCAACTGGTACTGTGTGCAAAATCAACAGGTCTGTGCAAATACATCTGGGTCAAGACTGACGGGTGGGAAAAGCTTATGAGACCCTGTCAGAGCCAAAGAGATCTCTGCTCTGTGTGTGCCAATGGAAGAACTCCTGCTATTGCTTGACAAAGATAAGGGTCTGTTACAGTAAAATGAAAACAAGGAATCAAAGGGTAAGAATCGGTCCTCTCGTATCTCATCCTGTGTGTGACTTGATCAAGGGATATTCATGGCTCCCAACATCATAGACAGGATGGGAAGAGAATGTGTGGGTTGCTCAGTTTATTCCCTTGCTGCTGCCTGTAGGCAGGAGATGAACTTTCATGGATGCTCATGATTTAACAGAAAATGGTGCTAAGCATCATGATATTTCTAACCTCAAATTGTGACATTCTCTTAAGCATCAGGATATTTTTAAATATTGTTAGACTGGGCCTGTTCCCCTGCATCCTGACATAGCAGCCCACAGGAACATATTTTCAAGATTTCCATTGCAAACTTGAAGATGGAAAAATTGAGATTGTCATAAAATCACATGATTCTGGGAGGCACAGCTGTAAGAACTAAAAACAGAATCTAACAGGAGTTTTGATTTAACTGGAAGAATAGACAGAGTTGGCACTACATATTTGCAGCAACATTTATACTTACTCTATCTTGAACACAGAGATATCTAGATCTACATTTCTATAGGTTTCTAGCTTACCCTAGTTGCTCTTCTTCTAAGGCTCATTGTAAGACTTAAATACACGGAAACATCTATGTCAAACAGGCATGGTCGTTGGCTTTTTTCTGTTGCTCTTCCTTAACAAAAATTATTTGCATCAAGTGGCTGTAAAGTTATGTCCTATGCATAACATTGTACCTATGGCTTGGCAGTGATCTTTGTCATAAGAAAGACTGGCAGAAGGACTGTGTGATGCTCAGTGGGAAAAAAAAGAGCTATTTTGAAATCTTTTCTGGAGTTTCAGGAGAGGAGCACTCAAGAGACACTTGCTGACACTCAGTTGTATGTGATTAAATCTGTTCTTTGATGCGTTCTCGTGGTTTCCAGAGAGAAACACGTATCCATGTCTGCTTGGACTCCAAGCTGGTCATTTCCTTCTATTTCTGTTCTGGCTCTGGGTCTCCATCATCCTCCAAACCTTGTTCCTGTCCATCTGTAAAACTCATAAAGCCAGATTTAAACACAGAAGTGTACACAGGCAAACGATGACTTGGAAGTGCTTGAAGGAAGGGATGTGCTTCATGATTCAAGTGTTTGTATTGTCTCAGCAGAAAACTCTGACAATGAGAGTCCTACACATGGAAAAAAGCTGTCAGCTTTTCCACAGAAAAACCTAATCTCTTGTATTATCACCTTTAGAACAAAATGTGGAAAATCCTGTGGAGGCTTCACCTCAGTGTGTTGACTGAGCCATATTAAAATAAGAAAGTCTACAAGCAAAGCCTGAATTTTTAAGAGATTAGTGAGATTTCAGTCAAAATGGAGCAAACAGCACAGTCTTTATCACAGTGAACTTCACAAATATCACATCAAGCCTTAGGATCTTTACTAAACACAAAGTAGTGCTGGTGAGTAGAATTCTTCCTGCTATAATCCAGTCCTTTTTCTTTTTCCCGTGGGAACTCCATGAAGTCACAGAAAAAAAAAAAATAATGAAGGATATCCTTGGTGAGTGCTTGTTCTCATGTGCAGGTACCTATCTGAAAGCTGAGTACCCAAGACAGGTGCTGCCATACACTGCAAATGACAAGATAGAGATCGATGGATTCTAGCCTAATTTATTCATCTATACTTGCAGTAGTTATTACCAATGTGAAATCTGAGGGGGAATGCATCTTTTCTGGTAATATCCAAAGGAATTTTTCTGTGTCTATGCAAATTACTGAGTTACTTGTTCACTCCAGCAAGACTGAGACCAAATCTTGATGGGAGGTGGAAGAAAAATATTGTCATGAGAAAAAACACTGTATTTGGAGGAATGGAAACATGAGAAACTTCCATTTGATGAGTAATAAAACATCTGGTAGTGAATATTTTGATAATTTTTATTTTTATAACCAGTGAGGAACCTAATCTAGAAGGAAAATTTAGCGACCTTCACAATATAGAGGTGAGGAGAAAAAAGGGGTACCTGCCCAGTGGTTATGGAGCTGGCCTAAGGACAACCAGGGTCCAGTACTTGATACAAGAAATACTCAACATAAAAATGCATAAATATCCAGAGTAATAACTCCAAACATGGTTCTACTGCTGTTGCCACTGCCCTAAAGCTTTTTTAAAAAGGACTGTCTTCAGAAAATGACCCTCATCTTTTAGATGAACATAGGATCTTCCCTTTTAAACCATGGCTTAAGCTCTAAATGTGCAGAGCTTAAATCAAAGTCTTCTCCTGGGTATTTGTCCTAAGTAGGTGAGGCAGCTCCAGAACTGAGATGCTTGATGCCCTACATGCCTCACACAGATGCTGTAGGCACCTAACTTTGGGCTATAGATATACCTAAAAACTCTGTGGATTCTTAGCCACCAGCTAAGCCACAGGTCATCTTTTCAATGTCTCCCAACAAGGGTCTTTGATCCATGGCATTTGACCCTTCAGCAGTAAATAGTCTTGTATTTCACAGTTCCTCTTGTGGGTCCTGTCCCTAGATTCAAGGTCATTCATCTTGTCACAGCTTCACCCTTGGTAAAGGGTGACCTGAAGCTTCTGAGGAGAGCTAGAACAGGGATATACAGCCTGTAGTCATAATCTTGATAATTTTTTTAAAAATTATTCTATTATTTTGAGTTGCTTAATCCTCGCCAAGAGCTTTGGGGATGTAACACAATAACCCATCATCCTCCTCACACTCATTATTGTACCTACCAGCTACAGCCAGGCATCACTGGGCTGAGAGGTACATGTAAAGCACATGGTGGGAGGATCAAGCCAATAGCTTCTAATCAGACACAGTTTTCAATCCTTCTGAAGAAGAAAGGTAATTTGTGGTTGCTCACATTATTGTGAACTTTGGAAGTTTGTAGGTGGCTTTCTAATGCAACCTGATACAACAGTGGTCCTTTCCATCTAGTAAAGCAAGCCACCTGATGGGGGTCATTAAGGAGATCTTGAAAGACGGTGCAAAGGGCACATTTTCTGATATTGTTAAAAACACCAACTCTTTTTTCCTCTCTTTTCTACTACCAGTTAGGTCGGCAGATCAGCTCTTTCTGGGTGGGTGTGGGTTCAGGCTGTGGACAATGTGGTCTTTGCCACTGCTGCTTTCTGCTCTCAATATTTTTGTGAGTTCTGTAATGATAATGGACAACCTTGCCTAATCTAGTCCAAGACAGGCAGAGATTGCTTCATCCTTTCTGGTTTCCAATAAGGCCTCAGTGATTCACAAGGGAATAATCACACAAAAAGTGAGTCCGAATGCAATGGCCCCCAAAACTTCAAATCAGGGAGACCTCCTTGGAGCTGCTGGACGATTAAATGTGTTCAGTTGTGCACATTGGGATGACAGAGAAACTTATTACGTAGATGTGAGAGAATACCCTGCTGTACGGGAAAAAATAATGCCCAGAGGAAAACTGAGATGGTGCCTTCACGCCTGGCACTCGTCTCCTCAGGCAAAGAGTGATCTTACCTGTGTGTCAACATCCCTCCTGGACAAAGCATAAGGATATAGTCACCCCAGCCAGGCCACCAAAATTTGCAGCCCAGTGGGAAGTACCTTCCTCCTGTAAGACGGCTGCTTGCTTACTTCCATGGGGGCAGGGGAGGAGGGGTGGGAAAGGAGCCCCGGGGGAGCTGCAAATAATAAATAACCATTTCAGCTGCTGCAGCAACAGCAGGACAGAAGCGGGGAGGACAGTCAGGGCGGGGGGCTGGCAGGCGAGCGCCTGGATTTCGGCGGCCGCCTGGCTGCCCTGTCGCCGGGGCGCGCGGGGCCGCAGGACACGAGTGTCCCCTTGGTGCGCGGGCCGTGCCGGGGGTCTGGGCAGCGCCGCCGGCTCCACGGCGCGTCTGTTGTTGTTGGTCCGGTGCAGGAACTTGGCAGGGGCGCGCAGCCCGTCCCCGCTCCGGGTCCCACAGGCAGGAAAAGTCTCCCAGCCTGCGGAGGAGACAGCCTGGCTGAAAGAGCCCCGCCAGCTCTGCTGCAGATAAGTTAATGTACACAGAAGGGACGTAAATTACCACGACCCTCAGCAGCAGGACATTGGCCAGGGCCTGTCAGGGGGAGGACAAGCGCCGGCGAGCTCCGCGCCTCGCTGACATTTACCTCCAGATAGAGCCGCCGCTGCCCGGCGAGGAAGGACCTGGTGGAGCCAGGGCTTCCTTGAAAACAGCTGCCTGTCCCTGACACCTACAAACTAATGCGGTTTTAATCAGGGGAATTAACGGAGGGCGGTGCACTGTTTTCCCAAACGATTTGCATGGGGACGGCAGCCTTTTCCCCCCTCCGCCGCCTCCTCTGTGGCTCCACAGCCATTTCCCTTATGTTTCTTTATCTGAGCTGATTTTTTTTCCTGCTCCCCGCTCCGGGGAGCCAGACGTGCCTTCATCTCCACCCCCCGAGCCCTGACGACACTCACCTCCCTGTTTACACACTGACATCACAGTGCAGCCTCCCTCCAGCCCAGAAATAACCCCTGGGAATAAAGCAAACAGGAAAAGGCCGCTGCTGTTGCCTCCTTCGCAGCTACAGCCACATCACCCCTTTCAGGGACTGTGCCCGCACGGAGCGATGCACGGGCAGCGGGAACCTGGAGATCCTCTCCAGCCCCGTGTCACCGTTGTGACATGAACTCACACAAGCTGCCCGACTGACAGGCTCTGCTTGACGGATGGATGGCAGAGCTGAGATGGGATAACTGCATCCAGATAACAGGAGTCAATGGGAGGGCCAAGGCTGGACACCAAGTCTTCTGCTTCAGCCATTACACCATGCTTCTCCATATAAATATGTTTCCCTCTCTCTCCTTCCCTGTGTTCCATTTCCTTCATGGAAAGACACAGATAAACTAAAAGCCAGGTATACTGAATGGACAATGCGAACAACAATGGGAAAGTATCTGCGAGGTCGCCCTCAGTTATTCCAAATAGCGTCTTGTAATCCACACACAGCCCATTATTTTCAGCAGGACTCCTTGTGTGGTAAGCTCCTACCCGAGATGTGTGTGGGAGGCTCATTTGGGCCCATGGAGATTTCATTATTATTGTAAGCTTCAGCGCTAGAAGGCTCCAGGGGACAGTGCTTTGCTCTCTCTCTGAGGGAAGAGCCAGGCTTAGTCAGGCTAAGTTCTGTTCTTAACATACTGCCTGCCCTTGCTTCCATGAGCTCTGCTCTCTTGTGCTTGTCCATTACTCTGTCTGGACAGCTGGCAGTGGTCACTACCATGGCTGTGCTCACTGGAATTATGCTGGATTGTTTAGGTTGCATAAGTGTCCCTAAATGCATAACTTATTTTCTCTGGCTTTGGAAAGGCAATTGCATAGCAGCAAAGAATTGGTAACTTCAGGGAGGCCAGAGAGCAGGTGCTGTGCCTAGAACAACCTTTTTGCTTTTCAGTTTTCCCCTAGAGATGCTGGGTACAGCATGACACTCTTGGAACTGACTGAATACATTATGGTTTTATGCAGTTGGTTTCACGGGGATATCTGGACATAGAGTAGGAGAGAGCAAGCACAGAAGGCTCTTGCCCAAATCCTTTATAACCTGTGTTAGAAACAGCAAGTATGTGCAAAGATCACACAAAAACAGTGTTATTCTGATAACTAATTTTAAAAAATGTATATTTACTGTGGACAGGATTTCCAGTGGTTTATTGTAAGCATCAGCATTTCCATCCACTTTTTGAAAGACAGTCTGTGTGTAACCATGGCTGTGTCCTAAGGGGTGACATGGGAACATTGCTGGGACATCCATTTCCCCAGAGCAAGAGAAGGTGCAGTCTCTCCCACGCTGCCACCACAGCCTGCTAACACCATGCAACCTCTCAGTGACACTCCGTGGGACACAGACTCTCAAAGCTAAAGCAATGCCCTTTGCTGTGGTCCTCTGCCACTGCCTCTTCTCTTCTGGCAAGGGGTGACAGGAGACCTGCAGCCCTCCACGTGCCTTCTGCTTCCCTCCCAAAACAACTGTGAAGAACAACAAAAGTTGTCTGAGGAAGCCCAATGGCAGACAAAATACATGGACTGTAGAACTCAGGTTGCTAGCACTTTACTATATGACTAGCTTTGGGATACTCCGGGATGAAAGAAGCTGCATAAGTAGCATTGATAGTAAAAGATAGAGGTGATTTTCCTACTATTCTGAGTCAAAATACCCTCTAAACTGGTTACTTACTGCCCTGCATATCATCATGGCTTGAAAAAAGTTATGGCTTTTAATCAAGGAACCAGTCAGAGGACTGATTCTCTTTCCTGTAAGTGTGGTACCCTGTGATATCTCCTGGAAAGGAAGACTGCTCCAGTGGATATATACTTCCTTGTTTTGTTTGGGTTTGGTTGGGTTTTTTATATTATTATTATTTTGGTCTTGTTTAGTTTTCTTCTCTTTTTTTTGGTATGTGTTTTAATTTTTTTCCGCATTGTAAGTAAAAGAAAAACTAGCAATAAGATGTAGAAGTAGGTTGATTACCAGGTATACCTTTAACAGAGAGCAATGACCTCTCTTCCCTTCCAACTTACACATGCTGGGCAAGGGATAGAAATATCCTTGGCCTTGATGGAATTATTCCAGCATCACCTGTTGTAATGGCTTTTCTAGGGTTGTTACAGGGTCAAAGTGTGGCCAGCGTGTGAGGGTTTGGTTGTGGCAACACCCTTTCTGCTCAGGAGAGGATGAGGGTAGATCCCCATGGGAGTCCAGGAGTGCAACATGGCCAGATGGCCAAACCCACTCCCGCCTCCAGGAGCTGTTCAACATCCATCCCTGAAAAAGAGAAGGGGCTGGGGTCTGTTCTCCGATGTGTTCCTTCAGCTCCTAGAGGACAGAGGAATACAGACTGCTCTGCTGCAGCACAAAGAAAGGACTGAAGCAGCAGCCATTCCCTCTGTGTATGTGCCAAGGACAGGACCCTCCAGTGCCTCTGTCTCTCCATCTGAAGACGTGGCTTCCCTGGAGAGCCGGCGTGTGTGAGCTGCGGCACTGGCGGGCTCCACAGGATGATGCATGTTTTCATCCCTTCCTGCACATAATGCCCCTCGTGTTTTCTTCCAAAATACATCCACGTTCCTGGCACTGGAAATCTTTTATCTTTATGTGTTGTTTTGAGCACACCCACTGCTTCCTGACTTAAAGCAGTTATGGCATAGACAAAGATTTACTGACATCAGATAGTGGTTTTCTTAAGGCTGCTTTAAGCCAGATTGTTCTTTCGGTGGACATGACACAACTGGGCTTCATTTAGATGGAAAATAAAAATCAGTTTTTCCAAAGCGAACATGTTTGGAGAAGGAAACTAAACTATGAATGAATGTGTCTTGAATGCTGAGGGGCTAATGGGAAAGACTGGAGCAACTGTGGTTCAAGCAAATGCTGGTTTTAATTCCAGAGGGGCTAAAATCTGATTCTAATTTGGGGGAACATGCCTAGATTCATGGCAGGTGCCAGTGACTTAATACCAGGACCATAACCATACAAAACACATGAAGAAATAGCTCCAAATTGCACTTTCTCAGTCCATCCACAACATCAGAAGCGAGAAGAAGGACGGATAGTACAGAAGATGATTCTTTTTGGGCCCAGCTCCTACAACTGCTTCACCCTTTCTCCTGTGCTCAGTCAGGACCATCCCCCCCCCCGCCCCCCGACTGTAGCCTGCAGGACTCCTGCAGGCTGAAGAAGCCAGCCTCACATTTTTTTGTGATCTGTTGCTGTGTTCATACCTTTTCAGTACACTTTATTTCAAAACTCTGTTCTTTCTTGTTTTCAAATGGGACTTCTGTAGTGAGTCACCCCTAAAATACCCAGTGGTATGTAAACATGCCCAAGCTCTCCTGAAAGAAGGAATCCCAGCTTTTAATGCTGCAAGAGACACTCTGGTGAGATGCTGGCCCATCTGTGTGTCTAAATGCCCAGGCATTTTGTTTCAGGATGCAGAGGCCAGGGTTTGTTTTTTCACTAAAGTAAATGCAGATTTTGACACACAGGTGCTGAGGGATTTGGGGAGGTATCTCTGATTCAGGAAAAAAAAATTGTTTGACTGTATGTAGATGGTCTCTGGCTTCCTTCAGGGATGCTCCCCCTTTCCCCCAGCCTTGCACTTTGAATAAGCATCCAGAGGCTTGGAATCTTATCCAGCTTTATCCAAATCTCTTTGAAGCGATGGATTAAGGCAGGAACCCTGGGACCCAGGCCAAGAAACCTCAACAGCAAAAGTCAGTGAGAAACCAAGAGTCTGTCCAGGGGAGCTGGCTAAGGAAAAATGAAGAAGTCCATCGCAGGGAGGCGACAGGAAGGGATCATCTGTCTGGGGAAGAAGGGCTCCATGGGGAGCTGAGCGAGGGGGAAGGGCACACGCCAGACTGGGAGGGCTGGGAGAAGGCTCACTGTGGTAGGCTCAGGCCCCAGTTGCCTTAAGCCAAGCCTGCCTAATGGGTCTGTGACCCTGGCTGCGGGTCTTGCACAAAGGAATTATGACGGGAGGCTTCTGGTGCTGTCTGGCAATGGCTGTGTCAGCAACAGGCTGGTGGAGCAGCCTGTTATCCCAGGACAGATTACCTTGTGGGAGACATAAATAAGGGGAGACAAGACAAAATTTTTTGAACTAATAAATGGTCCCAAAGAAGAAGACCAGAAGGTTTCTATTCACCTTGTTCCATGGCAAAGGATATGAGGACATTTCATAAAATACTGACATATGGCAAAATAAGGACTGATGAAAGGAAATCCTTATAGATGCAGCATAGTCTAACCTGTCACTCTTTGGTACAAGACACCACTTTGTCTACAAGTCTTGAGGGACTGAATAGAGAATGAGATTTATGGACAAGTAGCAGGGTTTTACCAATCCATTGTATAAAGATCAAGAAAGGGGATGGGACTGCCTGACAGTCTGTTATAGTTTTTGCTGCTTTTTTTTGTTCCGGGTGGATCAAAATATTGTCAGTAAACCAATGTTTGCCCTGAAAAAGGCAAAATGAACTGTCCAAAGACATGGTGGGCGGCATAAGTTGAGCAAGAAGGGCAGAGAGGAGGCGGCAGGAAAGGGGGCTGGTGGTTGCCTCTGCTGTCCTGCAGTCCAGCAGCCCCATGCCCTGGGACCCATGTCCTGCTGTGGGCTGAGACAGAGCCTCGACCACCCAGAATGACTCCCAGAGCAGGAGTTACCCTTTTCCAGACACCTAGTTTGTTGTTGTCAATGTTTGTTTGGCCTTGGTTTTATCTCAGCTGTTTCATTCATCTTTACTTTTGGTGGTTTATTTTTGCTACCCAAATTAACCAAACAACAGGCAATTAGGCTATTTTACTGAGTAAAATATATGCATGTCCCATGTCCTGGGCTTTCAAAAATGGGTGGGAGCAGAAGTAATATTATTGATTTACAGATTTTTTTTAAACAATTGATGTTGTTGTGGCTCAGGCTTGCGACTGCCTTAAAGCAGAAAAGCTGAAGTAATTTCAGAGCAGAGTTGCAGCTCACAAGTGTGTCTCCACATAAGAAAGAGAAATTGATACACAGCTAAAATAGGCACTCAGCTTTGAAAGCAGAGACTATTTTTCTTTTTTTATTCATTTCTTAACTGACATGAAGACTTTTAAACTACCAAAGCTGCACAACACCCTCCCCCATCACACTGTAGAATAAATTTCAAATTGTTGGTTGTTCCCAAGTGGAGCTTGTGGGTCATGGAGGAAAAAGACATCTGCTAAAATCAGTGCTTCAAACTCCTACAGTACTTTTGAAACTTGGGCAACCCCTCAGCCTCTTCCCCTGTTCATCTGTTATTTTTTTCTCCACACCCCATGTGCCACAAGGAGTAGAAGAGGGAGTACACAGATGGTGGGCTTCTCTGCAGTGCACTTTTGGGAGATGAGAAAGCCTAGAAATTGCTAATGAAAAGCTAGTCAGGCAAGAGCTTGCAGCCAGCTCAAAGACCCATGTGATTTGTTTTAAGCAGAGAGGAGGCTATCACATAGTGGTACAGTGCTTACTGCATCTACCAAGTATCAGGAACAGCAGCACAACAGTAATATGAGGGGAGGGAGGGTGCTAAGAGGGGAAGTGACAAGCTACTTCCAAATATGAAGGAAAAAACATTCAAAATGTTTGTCTTAGAACTATTTTTCTGGTTAATGTTTAACCTTTCACTTTTCCAAAGTAATGTTCTTGTTATCAGTTCCATTGCTGAAGGTCACATATAGAATAAAAGTCATATCTTAAACGTGAATAAATAACACAAGCAGAAATTAATTGAGTGCAAGTGACTCATGCGACATTTAAGGTTTTCTTTACCTACCAATGTAAGCAAATGGTGTAAGCGTGTCCCTTTTTGTCCCATGAGCTGAAAAGAAAGCAAGTGAGCCAGAAATGACCTATTGTGCCACAAATGCACTCGAGCTCCATTAGGAAGGCTCTCGTCCTCAAATCCAGCTATTCTGGGAAGCAAACAACTGTGGGATGAAGGGAATATCAGTGCCCTGGCAGGGGACATGCTTGGAGGGCAGGGGAGGGCTCCCCACTAACGGGGAGCACTGGGAGGGCCTTTGAGTCGCACTTCGCTGCGGCGAATGGCAGCCGTGATTTTGAGTGATGGTGGGAGCTCTCTGAGAGAAACCCAGGGGACAAAACCAAATGTTTTTCAGGGATTTGGGACCAATAAATCAATCCTTTCATTAAAGCAAACAAACACAATGTATATGGTTTGTCTCCTGTGTTTGGGAGTCTCAAGAGCTTTACGTGCACGGGGGGTCATCCACTAAGGGGATTTGTTCATGGAAAGGGGAAGTTAACTGGAAATAGCTAAGAGTGTCCTTCAGATTTCCTTCATGGTAAATCCCTAACAGTGTCTATTTGTGGATTAAAATAGCCCTACAGTTTCATAAAGGAGAAACAGGGATAGAAAAGGAGCAAATGCTGCTGCATGAGGATTTACAACACAGTCACCTGGCTCACTGATGTGGTTCATAAATACACATTTGAGTTGCACAGTCCAGAAGCATCAAATACTGAGAAACTTCTCTTTCATTGCAAAGATACTAATTTCTCATCCAAGATCCAGAAATTAGGAAGGAAAACCCCTGCTTTATAATGCCTAGGGTGTAGTTCTCCTGATTTTATCAGTTATTTGTACATTCTGGGGGGAAAAATGGGGCAAGTCCTCTATTGCTGAGCAGTTGTTTCCTGTAGGAGGCATAGAAGCAGCAACCACTTGCCTTGTAGATTTTAGTGAATCCAAACCTTTTATAAGATTACTGCTGAGACAATTCCTGAGATGGTTGTAAATAATTAGACAGGATTTATTTATCCAGGTCCTTTGGTATTCTTTATTGTGCTCTACTCTGTTGATAAAATCATAAGAGTTTTAAGGAAAAAGAGAATGCAGAAAGCAGTATTATCAAGCAATCTGCTTTCTAGATCATTTATAAACTACTCTCCTCACAGTACAATAGAATTGTAGAATTGTTTAGGTTGGAAAACACCTCTAAAATCATCAAGTCCAGCTGTTAACACAGCATTCCCAAGCCCACCATTAAACCATGCCCCCAAGCACCACTTCTATGTGACCTTTAAATAGCTTTAGGGATGGTGACTCCACCACTTCTCTGGGCATCCTGCTCCAATGCTAAGTTTTGGTGGTCTCGCTCTCTCTTGGGCTGGCTTGCAGGGAATCTGTGGCTGATAGAGCACTTGCTTGAAGCAGATGAAAACCCTTGAGTGTTGTGTGTTGGGGATCCTGGCTCATGGAGAGCCAGTAGAGCAAAATATCAGCGGATAGGAGAGAGGTCGCTCTGGGTACTACTCTCATTTTAGAGAGCACTGTTTTTCCTGCACTTGGGAAATAGGAGTATGACTGGCTTTGCTGCTGAGGTGAAGACTGCTGCCACTGGTACATTGCAGTTATGGTCCCAGTCTTCCCATCTCCCAAAGGGTAGGATTGGCTGAGCCTTAGGAGTTTCTAAGGGCCCTTTCTAAAGGGTTTGGAAATGGAGTGTCAGAGCATTCAAGTGATCCATAGGCTTCTTAATAGCAATTATCATTTTTCTAAAGGAGTCTCATTTTACTTGACCTTTTACTCTGTGCTCTGCAAAGTTAAGTCAATAAATTAAAATCCAGCTTTGATGTCAAAGAGTTGTGGTATACTCCTGAAAAGGAAAGCAGCTGTCACAAACAGAATTTTTTTTTTTTTTTTTTTTTAGGAAATATACTTTGGCAAAGACACAAATGAGTTGCTCTATTTCTCCTAATCTGAGTCAAGTTTATTTTTAAGCTTATAATAGTAGCACTGGTGCAAAGTCTCAGAAACCTAAACTCCAAAGAAATGAGAGCACTTTCTTCAGCAGTAGATCTCACCATGTCACAGCCAACACTTGGACCCCTGCAAGAAACTTGTAATTTGGAGGATCAGGGAGAGGGGCTTCTTTTCATTTCTGAGACCACTACCAAGCCTGTGCTAATGCACACCACAGAGAACCACCCTCATCAGCATAGCAGTATTTCTCATTCTGAACAGGAAATTCAGGGGGTTTTTTGCCTACCCCAGCTCTCAGACAAGTTTTATTTCCCCCCTCTTGCAAGAAGTATGTCTCTGTTTTCTAGACCAGTATCTAGAAACACAGCTTCTTTTGGCATAACCTCTGATTTCTGAAGAGAAAGGGGCTGTTCAGAGATGATGTTGTGGTCCAAGTCACTGTCTATCACACTTCCCTGCTCTATTTTCACTTTTCTCATGTAACATCACATCATCTCACTTAATACATTTGTTTCTGATTACAGGCTGTGTATAATGGCCCAGCACAATGCCTTACAGTATGCTATGGCTTCATGCCATGGGAAAACATATTCGTAATTTTTATGACCCCAGTGCAGCAGTGGTGCATTTTTTAAAAAACAGAAGAACATATAAAGGAATTATTTTGCAGCAGGATTAAGCATCATTACTCACAGCAGACATACACATTGGAACTCATTAAGCCTGTGCTTTGTTATTCTTGGTATTTCAGAACATTTGCTCTAAGTATCTCTTGGTTCCTTCCAATTTTGCTATATAAAATCCCTTAAAATTAGGCAGGACTAGGCCATAAAGCTCTTGATCTCAGATGTTGGGGCCAGATTTTTCCCTCCCTGTCAATTTAGAATGAATCTGCAGGCAAGGGATTTATTTTTTTTTTTTCAGCTTCAGATGGTCCAAAAAAATGCTGAAGGAATGATAAGAAAGGTGGCAAGGAACAGCAGAACAGCAGAATGGGTGGGTTACAGCAAATGAGTACACACAGCCTACAGTTCCCATTCCCATTCCATATTATTAAAAAATTAAAAAATAAAACTGAGAAGAGCCTGGGTGGACAGAAGGATGGGGTGGGGAAGAAAATGTCAGAGCAAGCCCCTGGCTATTTCTCATTTAATTTCACACAGTGGAAATATGTCAAAATCAGGGAGAAGAGAAGAAAAGAGAACATTGAAATTTGATGGAGGAGGAGGATGTGTGTGAAAAATTCCAGAAAATGTGTTTCCATTTTAAAGTCTTCTGTGCAGAAACAACGGCAACATTTTCATGGGTTCTTCTTATTTTTCAATCTTCTTCTGGGCTCTCAGAGGAAACAGGCTGAGACCAAAACAGTGCAAATACTTCTCAAGAGTTGTACTTCCAAGGGTCTAACTCCAGAAAACCTTCTGGCAGTGAGACACAAAGATCAACATCATCCTTGATGCAACTCCACTGACATCACCGGGACTGTGCTACGGCAGAAGTTATTCCTCCAAGAGGAAGTTCATTATTTCAAGATGAAGAAGATACAGAAGCAAAACCAGAAGCAGAATCCAGTGAATGGCTCCATTCATGAGGATGGAAAGTTCTGGTAGGGTGGACTGAATCCTGAACTGTCACTGCTGCTTTTTCTCCTTGGCCTCTGTCTTGGAGAGGTTTTTTACGAAGATGTCATTCCACACACACAGACTAATTCCCCACTCAACATACCAGTGGCATTACCCACCTCTGGCCGCCCACACGCTGTCATACCCTTATCAGGACACTCACACACATGCTAGTGCCAGGACCCTTTGGTAGCTTCATAAAAAAGCAAAGCCAGTCTTATGAGTCAGGATCTGGTAACGCTAAGTGCTGGAGAAAATGTGCACAAACAGATAAGCGCGAGGCTAAGGATAGTGCCTGCCTTCTGGGACTGCCTCTGCTTTAATGTTATCCAGAAGACAACGTTGAGAACATGAAGATTTCTGTAGGCTCCTATTACTGGTCTGAAAGTCCCTAGGGCTTTATAGGATGACTGGGATGGAAGCTTTGAACCCAATCTGCCCAGCAGATCTTCCCCACATTTCTTTGAAACACCTCCGTATTTGAGTGTCAAATCTTCTTCCCGTAAGAACTGACTCTTGGTTGCTCAAAAGCCTATTCAGTGAAAGCCATGTTTCCCACGTGGTGAGGGAAAATCAGATGTGCTCAACCACACTTCTGCTCCATCAGCCTTCTCTTGATTCTCACCTTACTGTGTCAACCACTCAACACAGCTGTGCCAGCACTCAGCTGTTTCAGGTATCCTAGGTCCTTGGGTAAAAAATTGTGAGTGAAAGTTTGAAGGTTAGCTCAGGAGATTTAGCCCAGGAAAAGAGATTCTGTCCTAACTGAGCTGGCTTAGCCAGAATGAGAAGGAGTGTTTCTTCTGCGCTCTTGTCTGACAAAACAGTTTTTCCTGAGAATGGAAGTCCTCTGCAGAGGTTCACACAGTGACTGTGATTTGGACAGACAAATAATATTCTGATACAATCATTGCCTCCTGTGGCCTAAAAAATGAAAATACTGGATAAGATCCCACCTCCTGGCTTTGTGCCTGTCAAGAATAGGATCTATTAGTCTTTAAAAGAAATAATAATAATACATAGTAGCCAAGGAGAGCTATGTGAACTGGCATCTAATCAGTGTTTCATGGAGGGGTTTTGGTTTTTTTCCACTTATTTTTTTTTTTTAAATTCTCAGAACTGTCATTAGCAAACATGATTTTACTGTTCCAAGTTTTCCTTGCCTTCTCATGCAGGGATGCTCCAGTTTTCTGGACAGATTTTCTTTCTTCCTTTAGGATGATTTCTGTATCATACCAAAGACAGACTCCCAGAGCAGCAGTGTGCAAGCACTATGAAGCCTAGAGAACTATGCCACCCCTAGAAAGCTGGAGCAGTGAGAGGCCCTCCGATTTTCTGTCTTTAAAATCAGCTCTCTGCGTTCTCCAGCTGCTCTTACAAATATGTGACCAGCTCCACCCTGGCCAGCACCACCAGGTACTACCCCTCAGTTGCCTCACAACTTACATAGTCATCTTACAATTCTGTCAGGTGTTTTACATCTGTTTCCACCTGCTCCCACCAGTGTAAACTTCTACATGAGGTGATGAGAAAGCTCTGATTTCTGTGATTTCCAGTGATGGCATGAACAGTTTTAGACTATTCCTGGACTTCTAGAGCTCAGAAAATCGTGTCACTCAGATTCATTTATTTTCAGCCCAAATTTGGGGTGTAAGATACTCCTGCATGTCACACTTGGAACAATATTCAAATAGCTTGCCTTTTTCATCTAGCTGGTGTACTGTGGCAGCAAAGAGGCTGCCAGAGGGTCTCAGGCAAGTGCCAGCTATTACATGCATGGTGCTGTGCTCACGGGCTGGCTCTAACAGCCTGGTGGACCCCGTCGTGCCATGGGGACAGATGTGGCTGGCACCTCACCCTGCTCTCCGGGTCCTCTGGCATTTGCCACGTGGGGACAGCAGTTTTGTTATGAGTGCAGCCTCTTGCACCAGGGCTGGCCCGATATCCTTCCAGCCCAACATACCTGCAGCCAAACCCTCAAGACCTACCGTAGTTTGGAAAGCCACTTAGGGTTGGAGCTGTGTTATCATGTGTGAACTGACAGTGTCATTGTCAGTGTATATAACTCCTAAAAAAAAGCAGAAATCAATTGTCTTCTGGGTAAGAGCCAGGTTTCTGACTGTTTTTATTTGTGTGTGCCTAATTTCCTTGCTGTTGCTGATGATAATTTTAGGGTTTTGATAGATAATACTTTACCTGAACTCCAAGAAAGAGTATGTTCTTTTGAGAGCCTGGAATACCATGTATTCCAAGGAAAACATTGCATTATAGCCACAAAAGCCCATTTTGTTTGCCCAGAAGCAGCTGATGCAGCTATTTCCCCTCCACATGATCTAGGGGCATCTGCTGGGTTATTGGAAATGAACACACAAAAGACTATGGCAGAGAAGCAAACTGTCCCTTCAAGCCTTCACACACGTTGGCTCTAGAAAGGAGTACGAGGATTCATTGGTGTGCTTACAGATACGTATCATATACGTATATGTGAGTATTCTATATATGTGTGAATATGTATGTGCAAGAGGGAAGAGGAAAGAGCAGAGGAGCTCCAGTGTTTGTCCTCTATTAACCAGATCATCTTTCAGACAAGAAAAAATGCTACGACCAAGCCAAGGCTCCTGCTCAATGAATTAATGCAAAGCCAGAAAATTATGGCAGTAACTGCTGTCTGAGCATGACCAGAATTTGAACTGCTTAATATGTGTGCATTGCTGTACACTCCATTTCCAAATAAGCTGCATTTGTAGTTGTGGATACTGCTGTGAGGAATGGGTTTGCTTGAAGTCCTGAGCCATCAAATTACTTCTTTTTTTTTTTTTTTTCTCTTAACCAGTGATAAGTATCTGGAAGATAAAAAAAGCAACCCAAAAATGCCTTGATATTTTTTCAGTGCAGAAAAATATTGTATGACATCAGAATGTAGTCCACATGCTGAAGGGTAATAAAAGAGAAGGAAACCAATAAGAAGATAGTGAAATGTCATACTTAATCAATGATTTTAAATGGCTAGAGTACAAATGGCTGAATCCTAAGTAGAGAGTCCTTTAATTGGTTGCTTGAAGGCAGCAGTTGTTTCTGGAGGCAGCAGACTGAAATTATTTCAAATCTTTGCATGTCCAGTAGCTGAACCCATAGCTGGTTTCTGTGCAAGAAGACCCCTTTGCAGGAGTCCTTCTGCAATAATAATCATAGGAATCATCATCATCATCATCAGATCTTCCACACTGAGCAGCTGAAATCTTGTACTTCTGACTCTCCTTTCACACTTCCCAAACACCGGTATCTCCTTCAGCGTAAGCAGATGCAGCATTGCCTTCTTCCTGATGCATGATCCCTAAGCTAGACCTCCTGCTGAGGTTGTCCTCTCCCCAAAGTGCCATCTGAAAATTCTTTCCCCATGCTCAGGGAAGGATGGTTAGATGGCTTAGATGCAGCATGCTCATATGGCCTAGCTGTGTCCTTCCCCACTAACACAACTTTTTTCACAGGCTCTTTTATGGTTAGGAAACTAGGGAATAGAGGCAATTCATGGTGTGGAAGTATTATTTTCTGTGATGTTCCTCCCTACCTTTCTTAACTTCTTCCTGAGCTGTTTTCCAGCTTCTTTGTTAACCATTAAGCATCCATCTTCAACATTTGTCAATGAGCTGAGTTACTTTCCTTTGATACTTCACATGTGGCCCCTATGTCACTCCTTGGAATTGATCTTCAATAATCTTCAATCTTCAATACACATACTAAAAATACAGTTTGTAATTCTTTTGATATCTTTCTCCCAGACCTGCCCCTCATTCCTGGCTGTTTATCTTCTCTGCTGGCTGGTTAGTACTGGTGGTATTGTTTGTTAGTTAGCTGCCCAAGCTAGGTAGTTACCTTTACATCTCTAAGGTCTTAAAAAATTTCCAAGTAGACTGGTCAGAAAATAAAAACCCTGTACCGTGTTGTTTATTTTGTTCAAATATATTGTCCCAAGCAAAGAAGGCTGAGACGGAAACTCCATCACAGAACTTCTGAAGGAGCTGCTGTGTTATGCCATGTCAACTTCCTTGCTCAGAACCTGTGGTAGTAAAGGAAGATTGTGGAGTTATGGCATTGAAGATATGACTCAAGCATTGAACAGACACTTAGAAAAAACTAGAAATATTGGGCACCAAAATGACAGCTGCAGACACTGAAATCTCAATACACAGTTCTCAGGCCTGTTTTGCCAATGAAAAACAGAAACTAATCCCAGTCAGGCTTTATGAAGAACATCTTTTCTTGTTAGCTAAAATAAACCTTACTTCAGAGCAATTTCAGTGGAAAAATATTTACCAGTGCTACAAAAAAGTGAATGCTTCTCTCCAAAATGTTTTTAAGGAGACAGATATGTATAAACTCAAGTACCAAGTATAATAGAAAGCAACAAATGGCCTGTAAGAGGTCCAGAACTTTGGTTAACTTTGCAGACATGAAGTGTATGCAGTAGGGTCTGGATAGGATGAAGGAAAGGCAGAGAAGAGAGGTACAGATTTGGAATTGGGTTTTGGTTTTTTTTAAACTTTGGGTCAAACCAAGAGTATGGAGATCTTAAGGCCAAATTCTTGATTAATATAAAAGCAGTGTAAGCCACATGTCAGGCTCTAGTAGATCAGAGAGTTGGCCTGACTCTACTTCCCCTACACTGATATGAAGCAGGACTAACTACCCTGTAGCCAGTAAATAGGTTTTAGAAGAGTGTCAGAACAGTGCCTCCAGAGCTGAGACTCTCTAAGGGATAATAAGTCTTGGAGCAATTTCGGCTCTGGTAGCTGTGCACTGTGATGGTAGCCTGTGTGTCAAAAGGACAAAAGCAAGGGTGTACCGAGAAAACCATTAACAGCAGGGAATAAAATAAAGTAATGGGAGGACCAGCTTCATTCTGTACTCCCCTTTTGTCCACACTCTGGACAAATTACACTTGCTTTTCCTTTCCAGTGACTGCTGTGTTAATGTACGTAACATCAGCAGCGGTACATGAACTTCGAACATCAGCAGTGGCGTAAGCACTGTTTGCTTTGGCCCAAATCACAGGACATTGAAAAGCAAAGTGAAAAGGAAGGACCACTCTTTTTTTTTTTAATGCAGTATTAATTGCTTTCCCCTCCAGTACGTTCTAGAGAGTCCCTCTTGCAAAGCCTGGGATTAAATTTCATGTTCACAGTTGTCCTAAACCAAGATACTACCCTTGGACTTTTATTTTTTTTATTTTTGCTGGACATATCAAAGCATTTTGATCAGGCCAAGTCACTGAACTGCAGAGTGCCAAAGTAAATAGAAAAGTTTAAATTATTGCAGCAAAGGGACCAAAATTTCAGCCAGGACCCTACTTATGGGGATTTCCAAGCTATTCTATAGGGCTCCAGTATATAAATTTTCTAGATTTGACTTACCCATCAATTTTGATTATCCTGCTGATTTATTTCTGATTACCAAGGTCATCTCTGCATTCAAAATGCAGTTTATCTTGTCAGAGATGTTAGTGATGGGGTTTTTAAGAGACTTGGGCCAGCCTCCAGCTCTCAACATTTTGGAGCTGCTGGCAGGGAGCCCGCTGGCCCTGCTGCACCAGGCAAATACCCAGGGGTCCTATGGGACCCGTGGATGCAGGCGAAAACCCTGCTCTCTCAAGCCACCTCACAGGCTGGTGGCTGCTGAAAATTGGTGGCCAGCATTGGCTACAGCCCCTGCTATGTGCCCCATAAATCCCTGAAATGAACCTGGGGATGAAAGCAAAGCTGAATCCATCCCATCCTTAGCATGCGGAGCTGTGTGACACAGACTTGCACGTTATTCCCTCCTGACTGGTTAAGAGGTTCTGGTTTTGCACCAAAACATTCATTACATGATGTAGAATAGTCAAGGTTTAGCTTATTTGTTGCCTCACACTTCAGGCAATGGGCTCTTTATCTGCATGTGTTCATTACCCGAGCTAATAAATATTTTTAACATAAAGTATTACCTCCTTTGGATTTTTGGAAACCAACCAAAAGTTAAACACATCCGTTTCCTATTGTTGGTTTGGAGATATTTTAGGGCCCCATCTTTATTTTTAACCCTGACTTTTTTCCCCTTATCCAGCAATGGAAAAAAATTAGGAGACAACAAGACAGCACAGGCAAGAGCAAGGAAACCTCTATTTTTTTGAACTGCATATTTAACTTCTCTCTAGATGGAAAATGGTAAACAAACAAACAAAAACAAAACCCAAGCCATAGCTGAAAAACCAAGCATTTATTTGTTAAAGAAAAAAGAATCTCAAACAGCAAACAAAAAAGATCACACAGACATTTAAAAATCAAAGATTTTTTCTATAAATTGTTTATAAGAAAGACTGAGAACCTCTGGGACAGAAGGGTTTAGAAACAAATATACCCCAAGAATCAGAAAAAAAAAGTCTGGGTTTGGGGTTATTTACTGCCTGCATATGACCAACCAGAGTTTTGCCAGCACATGGAGGTCACGGAGACACTTCATCAGGCACATCTTCAGTTCACACGTGCAGTTACAGATGTAAAGATGGAATTGTGCTCCCCACAAAACCCAGTTGCTCTCTGAAGAGTCGAGGTCCCTCCCACGGGACAGAAGAGGGATGCCTGAACTGGGCAAACCGGGACATTATCAACTGCTGTGACAGGGAAAACTCCCCTATGAAATATCAGCCCGAGTCCTGTGAGTCGTGCTCACAACAAGCTGAACTGCAGGTGGGCACCGAGAGGAGCAAGCACTTATGAACAAGTGGTGGTTACTGGCCAGACACCGGGGAATTGTCCTGGAAGAAGAAGAGAATGAAACAGGAGCCATAGTCACTGCTGTGGTCTTCATTTCTTGCACTGGGAGTGCAGCAGAGCCAGCAAACCCTGATCCAAACACGACCCTCTGCAGGTAAATAGGTGTGGGAGGGGCTGGGGGGAAGGGTGGATGGACTTTGTATTCCTCTCTCACTTCTTAGGAGCAACATTCAGAGAAATATAAAACGCCTGCGTGGCTGCAGAGATGGCTGAAAACAAGCTTGAAAACACCCTTAGGAAATGCATGGTAGGGAATGGACAGAATAAGGGCTATTTGTTCTGATAATTAGTTGTGTCCCCATTTGCCTAGTCGCAGCCCAATTTGTGGGTTTGGCAAGATTGTTGTAGGGCTGGCTCTTTGCTCTGCCTGACTAAAAGGGATTTTCCCTGCTTTTAGGAAGAAGACTGGACTTTAAAACGATTTGAAAAGATTATTCTTTAAAACTGCCTTTTTTTTTTTTCTAATGGGGTGTGTGGTTCTTCCTTCCCTATTTTCTATTCTTTGAATGCCTGTGGAATAAGCCAGAGGTTACTGGCAAAGGGTTAAGGGCACTGGCCGTGCAGTTTGCACAATTTCCCACTTTGTCTTTAGAAAGGAGAGACTGATCTCTGAGCCCAGCTTCCTCACAAGGGTTTCCAATAGCCTTTCAGGACCTTCATCCTCACAAGCACTAAGGGGTCCAACACCTTTCCCCATTGCACAAGTCCTATTTTCCTTTCCTGAAGGAAAGTCCTAATTTCTAGCCCCTGAATGGTTTTGGATCTTGTGTGCCATTTGAGGATCACAAAGAGCATGAAGGCTGATGGGGAGCAGAGATGATAAACTCAATCTTGTTTCATTGGGAAATTAGGATGCAGTGCCCCTATCAGTACAAGGCAATACCTCTTCATGCCTCTGTTTAGAGTGTCAAAGAGCAAGAGAGATCAAGTGAGTAAGCAAGTGAGAGGGAGATTAAGGAAAACAATATACAGGAGCCTAAATTGAAACATCATTTTTCACAGGAAGAAGTCTTTGGCAGGGCTCATGCTGTTTCTGATGTAGTGTCTCCAGTCGGCCCCAGGAAAAGTTGGCTGCAGTTTCTCAGAACCTGCCTTTTGAGACTCAGCGACTGCTTTTCTTCCCACAGATCTGATTAAGCTAATTGCACATTTTCTTTAATTAGAAGAACAGAGGTCATTTATCTGCAAATGGCCTGAAAAAAATGGATGTTGTTTTAATGTGGCTTTATTTTCCCCCTTAATCCTTGCTTTTACTAAGGTGTTTGGCTTCTTTTCGCTCTGCTACTTTCAGCTACCCCATTTTGTGAGGGCTAGGCACGCCAGACCTGGCATCCCGACAAATTCTTAGGGAGCTTATGAGACTGTTTTATGGGATCCAGTCACAGGGATTTATACTGTGAGGAAAACCTAGAGCTGAAGAGATCCTCCTCCAGCCGCAGTCTGAACTGAAGTGTAAGTGAACTGAGACTGGATTTGTGCTTTTTAAAAAATTTTCTGTTAAGACTGGTCTGCTTAACAAAGCACACAAGTACCATGTCAGAGAGGACCTGTAGGATAAAAATGGGGTGGTGGGAACACAGATTAGGGGTACCCACCGGGCTGCAGGGACTTTGAGTTGAAATGTGAACAATAGGGGGAATCTCACTACCAATATTTGACATAATAAAGCCTCCCTGAAACAAGGTACCTTCCAAGCACCTTCAAACTCTTGCAAATGCCTCAAGCCAAAGGTAAATTCCTTTATGCTCTCAAATCTGCCTTAAAGAAAAGCTGCTATACCCAGATGTTTTGCAGAGTTGGATGTGGGAATCACAGAGCTGTGTATGAGCCAGCAGCAGGAGTATGGAAAAAAAAGAGAGTACATTTCAGTGATTCCTCAGCTTCTGTGCTGCCAAAATATCAATCTCAAGAAGGCTGTCAAGAGCACATCTTCCATCACACTATCCCGATTTGTTCTGTAAACTAAATAAAGAGGGCACACTGGACATTCGGAGCAAAAAGCTCCTCTCATCACTCAAGTCAGTGAAAAATGCTCAAAAAAGGCAAGGAATTAATGTGTGGGGGGTGAGATGGGTGAGGAGAAGGGAAACTGCTGGAAATGTAGTTTAGGGGATTTCCTTGAGCAGTGGACAATTCATCTGGGTCTCTGCAATGTCTGGTATGTGCTCCATCTCCTGCAAACTGCAGTGACTTTGAAGACTTGAACAAGGGGGAGCAATCAGTACCACCATGTGCTGGCAGCACCATGGCACTGTACCTGCTGCTGCTGAACACCACTAAGTACTTATTTAGGATTCAAACTGACACGTTATGTTGGGTTCATTTGTCTCTCCATCCCACTGAGGTGGCAATGTGGCAAAGAACAAGCACAATGAAGACTTTTCATTTTATCTTAGAAGGCAGCAATGAATATTTTGTTGGTTGGTCTCTTCCCTCCCTGCCATGAGATATTTGTTACCAGTTGCCCAGCAAGTGGTCAAAGTGAAGACCCCACCAGGCTCATGGATATTAAAAAGGAGGGATGAGGAGGAAGCTGATCTGGATGTTCACAGCAGCAACAGCACACCCGACAGCCCTCACCTCCCTGCTCACTGCTAGCGACCCGTGGCCCTCTGTACAACAGTCCCCCCTTTCCTCTTTCCAAAGAAGATGCTGGGATTTTAACACTCCAAGGTGGTACCCAGCAGCCAAAGAAATGGTGTCTATCATACAGGGCTTGCCACAGAGCAAAGTGGTGACATCTGACAGCAGCAGCCTCTGACCACTGCTGCATCTGGTGCCTCCCAGTGCAATCGGAGCAGTTGTCCCAGGGCAAGACACCCTGCTGAGCTGGAAAAGGAAAGTCCTAGCTCTGGCCAGTGGCATCAACCCACAAGGCTTCACTCACCCCTTGGTGAGGTCTTGCCTGGCACTGTGTGTATGTGCTGTAAGGGGTTACAGTGCAGACATGGCCACAGCCTGGCTGTGCCTACCTTGTGTGATGTCAGAGGGTGCTTCCACATGGATAGAGCACCACTCATCCTCTTTGTACCATCCACAGCCTATCCATAATCTCTGTGCCCCTGGTGCCTCCTGTTAGATGTTAGTCTGGCTGAGATATATTTTGAGGTTGCCTCTACAATTGCATTTCCATACATATCTGGCCTGGAGAAGAGTGGCAGGCTAAGCACACACATCTGAACCCATCCCTTTTCATAGTGTCCTCTCTCTCCTTTCTCCCTCATCATGACCTCCCACAGCCATATGCTTTTCTGACCAACTTTTGTAAAGGTGCTCAGCAAAATTAAATTAACCCCCCCTCCTGAATGGAAAGGCAGAACCAGCATCCTGCAGCAGCCAAATTTTCCAGGTAAGGCAAGTTTTTGCAAACAGGCAGGGAACTGAAGCTGTGCTGGCATTTGTTCTTCGTGCCTGGTGTGTGTGGTGGGCACCAAGCCCCTCTGGAAGCATCCTGTTGGGAAGGCAGACATGGCAGAGGGCTTCCCAATGGGCTGGGAAGAGGTTAATCACAGAGCCAGGCAGGAGAGGCCATTGGGCAAAAGATGTTGCTGGCTCATGTCTGGATGTTTTAGCGTAGAGCTGTCGTGAAGCCTCGCAGAGCTGAAGGGTCCCTCAGTGGTTCCTATGGCTTTAAAGTGCCCAGGATGATTTAGTGGAGGGGAGGGATTCCTGATCAGAGAAGTGCCTTTTACTCTTTTTTTTTCTTCCCTTTTT
>VZRO01002987.1:334860-355107 GCA_013397915.1 Daphoenositta chrysoptera
AAAACATGTCGCTGATCAAAGCGGTGCCAGGCAGGCTAGGAAGAGCAGGATCCTAATGGATCAGCTGTGTAAAACATGTCAGCAGACAAGCCCCAGTTCTCAATGTGTCTCTCAGGGAACAGCTTGAAGATTAGAAGGAAAACACACACGCACAGACACACACACACACACATGCACGAACACTCCGAACCCTCTTGCTGACCTCGTGCCAAGGAGTTAAGTGTTATTTGGAAGTGATTGCAATCAGCTTTGTTGTTGTTGTTTTTTTTTTTTTACAATATAAAAACCCAAAAATATTTCTCCCAAATATCCAACAATAATTCAAGAAACGATGGAAGGATTTATACAAGTTAGACAATTACTTATTTGAGGCAAACTAAAAACATTGGGTAGAAAAGGGCAGTGGACTCTATTGTTATCCAAATGAATCATACCCCCCACTTACAGACAGGCTTCTCTCCCCACTACCCTTACAGCCATGACATATCTGGATTTACATGACCCTGTCACTGTTTCATTTTGGACAACTTTTGGCAAGGTGTGGAAAAAAAAATTCCTTTTTTTTTTTTAGTACACAACCAGCTAAAAAGGCAATCTCTTGTTTTAGAGGGGGAAGAAGAAAGTGTGAAAAATATGTTAAAATCAGAAACAGAAAGAAGTACTTTTGAGTAAGTGGAGCAGTAAGTGGTGATTAGATAAATACACACATGAAAGGTGATTTTACATAAATGTTGATAAAAATGGTGTAAGATTGGCCTGATAGTGCTTGCTAATCAATTGTTTAAAATAGGCTGCAGAGTTCTGCAGGAACTGTACTTGTTGCAGAGAAGAATTAGGCTCTAATTCTCTAAGACCTTCCCTTGTAACCTGAACAAGGATGTGTGTATTACCTTAGTGGGCAGCGTGAACCAGAAATGCTCGCTGCACTCAGAACATCTCTTCTGTTGTTTTGGCCCATGGCACTTACACCATCCTTAGTTACGGATCCACACCGGGCCGAATCCAGTAGGGCTGGGAACAGAGTGTGGCGGGGTGCACGTGGGAGGATGGAGAGTGTTTTGGGTCACCTTCAGCAACTCAGGTGTTCTACTTGTACCCACAGGTCCTCCTCTCCAGTGCCTCAGTGATGTGGTGGCAAAGAAAAGCAAAGTCTCCACCTCAGCCACTGCAAAGGTATGAAAGTAAAAACTCTTCCCCTGCTTCAGGAGGTCACGTTGTGCTACAACACAGGGTAGAGAAGGTGAATAGAGTAGAATAGTTCTGTTGGAAGGGACCTACAACCTTTATATAGTCCAGATGCCTGACCACTTCAGGGCCAACCAAAAATTAAAGCATATTCATTAAGAAATTGTCTTTTCAGAGGGAAAGCATTGCACAAATGAGAGTCTTTCACGCCCACTTTCCTTCTTCCTCCTTTGTGGAACATCTGTCCCACAGACTAACAGCGGAATTTGCCACCTTTAGAGACAGGAACCCTCACAGGGCATTTTTGCCACTTTAATATCCCCTTAACCACATGTTTGTTGCATCATTCTGACTGTAACTAGAGCTGTGGAACAAAGCTAAGGTTTTCTGCCAGCCAGCAAATACAAAGAGGTAGTTACTTCATAAAGTAGTTGAAAACCTGGTGTTACATAAACAAAGAAAGAGTTCACTTCACACAAACATCAGCATTTCCACTAGAATAAATCTGTGATGCTAGCTCTAATCTCAGGCTGAGAGAAAAAAAAAACAACAAACCAAAACAGCCTGTAGGAGTATACAATGATATATATTTATTTGCTTCATATTTTGTACACATTAAGTATAGGAAGATTTCTTATGAGGTGTATATTGATTTATGGTTGCGTTTTTCAGTGTATCTTGTATCTGCATACAGTTTATAGGTTTCTTTTTTTACAGCTTTCCTGTAATTTAGTATATTTTGATGAGTTATGAGCTCAGTTTTATCTGAGGAATGTTTTCCAAGGAGCACAAGAGGCAAGTATCCTTCTCTGCCCAGACAGGCTGGGTGCAGCAGCTGGGACACCACACCAGGCAGCCATTCTGTGGAGTAGAAAAGGCTCCTCTGGAGCTTCAGTTTTCAGCAGCGAGGGTTTGGCTGTAATGTGAGGGTCTGAATCCCTGAGCAAATGCTGGAGGCAGGGATGGCTGAAGCATCTCTCGGTGTGTCAGCGCCTCTTTGGGGGACAGCTTTGGCCACACCATGGGAAGGGATGACAAGGTGGTGGCAAGGTGGTCACCAGGTACCTGGGCCACCCTCTAAGAGGAACTTGAGGGGATGGGTTGGCAAAATCTCGGGAAGCTTCAGGATTAGCATGGGGAAGAGGATGCAGCTTGGCCAACAGGCTTGTGCTTTAGTCTTTTTGATCTTTCGGAAAGTTTGATCCTTAGGAATGTCTGAATGTGGAGCTGGACAATGATGACCAACTGCAGTTCAAGGCAGTGATCAATGAGACCTCTTCTGCCTCTGCATCTCTCCTCCACTGTTGGGTATTTTGGCCTCCCACTGAAGAGGAGATGAAACCCTATAAAAGCATTTTGTTGGGTTTTTTTTCCAACAGAAGAGATTTTCTTGTCATTTTGATAATCTACTTTTGATGCAATAATTGACACTGTGTGCTATGAGTGAACAACATTTAACTCTTAACATTAACTGGGGACCAATTCATCAAACACAAATCTCTATTTAAAATGCAGCTTTATCATCATAGCAAAAATATTGACTACAAGGGATCGCCATGAACAAATAAGGAGAAGACAGATGCTCCCTGTTTCATCTCTCTCCAGTCCTGTTTACACTTTAACCATTTTGCCACTTGATCTTCAGCCTTGGAATAACCATGCTAACCCCAGTATTTCCTATCAGCTAAAAATAAAGCTACACGCCTTTCTAGTGCATATAATATTAATGATCTCTTTCTGCATTCAGATAAAGCATTTGCTTGCTCAAAGCATGTTTGCCAAAACCTCTTCCATTTATCAAAAGGCTGGCTGAATCCATTGCTCCAATAAAAGGTGACATGGTAGCCCTACTTCCAAGTAGAAGCTAGCAAAGGGCAAATCCGTGAAATTCTGTGAATTTGGTTTGGTGAGATCATAGAATCGTAGAATCCTCTAGGCTGGAAAAGACTTCTGAGGTCATCAAGTCCAATTGTTAACCCAGCATTGCCAAGTTCACTAAACCATGTCCCCAAGTGTCACATCTACACATCTTTTAAATAACAGGAATGGTGACTCAACCACCTGCCTGCGCAGCCTGTTCCAGTGCTTGACAGGTGATGAAAGGAAAGTTCAAATGAGGAGCTGGCTTTGACTTTGGCCTCTGGAGATGGCACAATTAGCTTGGAGGCTCAGGCCATGGTGATAAAGACCCTGCTTCAGCAGCAGTCCCTCTGCCTCTGGGAACTGGCCTTTCCTTTCTGAGGTGACCGCAGTGATTGCAGCAGAGGCAGCAGTGATTTACAGCAGCCAGTGTGAGAAGAGAACAAGGATATGCATCTGCAAATAAACGCTAATGAGATGTTAAGATTATGAAAAGCCAGGAAATTCCAGAAGTTGGGGCAGCTGCGGCATCATTAGTTCTCCTGCAGCGCTGTCTGTATCCGGCAGGGAGCAGGGAGGAGGAGCTGGGGGTGCTCCCAGCCAGGCTAGTGCCACCAAGCTAGAGACAGTGTGCTATGTGATTGATTGCTTCCCTGTGACTGAAGGAATTACCCCTGTGCTGGGCAAAATGACACCTCTCAGGGGACAAAGCCGTGCTGGGGAAGCGGAGGCTGTGCATCACCCCAGAGGCGGTGCCAGGAAGCCTCGTGGCTGTCGGCAGCTGGGGGATGAGGTAAACAGCAGCCTTTGCCTCATCTTCATAAGGCCACAATCAAAGTCTGTATACTGGCTGTATCCCTATCATCACAGAACTGCATCAGCAACCGAATTATCATTGCTTTCATTGCTCCCCTCGGGTGGGGATGATGAGGGAGGAGGAAGGTCTATCAGCCATGACAGTGATCCAAACAAAGAAAGCATGGACTGGCTGTGTGCCATATTGGGCAGGGGCAAACAGGGCACATGCCGCACTCAGTGACACTGTTTTGGTGCAGGATGGTGGTGAAACTGGGCTTGGTGGCTGCAAAAATTGGCCTGTGGGGACGAGAGTTGGAGACATGGTGACTGACTGAGTCAAGAGCTCCCTTAATTCCTGCCCCCATGTACTGAAACAGCCCTGCGTGTGGCTGGGTGTTGGGTTTTATAGCCCAGCACATTCTTCAACCTGTGCAAACCTGGCAAGCAAGGTTTTGGGTTCAGAATCCAGCCAGTGCTGAATGGCAGCAGCCTTGGTGAGGGGCCTAATGCTCAGCCTCAGCCAATGGTCCCCCCAGCAGGGAGTGAGGCTGGTGCAAAGACACAGCCTCGGGACATAACCTCCTTCTCCTCTGGTTCCACATAGTCTCTTAGGGAAGAATTATTGCATCCTACAAGACCTTCCCCTGACTTTCTGTTAACCTGTTACTCAGGCTTGGTTGAAGACCAACTTCATGTCCAAAAAGAGAAATGGCTCAGCAGCCAGAGGGGTGTCTGTTCTCTGTGAAACACTGAATGGAAATATTTGACTTAACCTGACCCACAAATTGAAAGAGCATCCTGAAAACAAAAGCTGGAACTAAAAATATGCAATCCCATTGATACGCTATTTTTCTCCATGTACAGGAGAAATTGTTTGCATCCTGAGCTGTTGCTTTTTGGGTTGGGATAATTTGTTCATATATGTTGGGGAAGGAGCATGTGCATGTATTAAAATTCCATCCCCCCCACTTCTTTTTTTTTGTGGATAAACATAAATGGCAGATGAAGGACTGAAGGACATATGTAAGAATATTTCTATTGGCAGAGATTACTGACACATTGCAGAGCTGGATATTTTACAATGTTTGTTCAAACCAGTTCAGCCCCTGGTGTGAACTGACTCCACTCCACAAACAGGGACAGGACTGCACAACAACTAAGGAAACATTACCACCACTCAGTTTTAGAACACTAGGGGTAACTCGCAAAAAGACCTTAGAAATATCTGCTCTAAACTGCCAAACACAATCCTCTGGGATACGTAGGCACTGTTCCTTCCTAAGCACTTGACCCACAGCACACCCTTCAGTAAATTGCCCATGGAAACATCATGGACATGTTTCATGGGGTGCAGGGGCCAAGTGGCATTTCAAATGGTATGTGATGCTCTTGTACAGATAAAAAATACTGATGCCCTTTTTTTGGCATGGGAATAAGCACAGGACTTGGGTTTAGGATGATCTGGCCTTCTAGTCCTAGTAAATGTTGTAGCAGCATAGGAGAAGGTATAGAGACAGTGAAAGGCTGGGTGTATATTAAAATACCATTCAGACATGTAACAGGATCGTAAGAGCTATTAACGTTGCACAAAGAAACCAGATTCAAACAGAGGCTAATGAAACATAGCAGAAACCTGACAAAGGGTTTCTCTTAAGATATTAACAACTGAATACTAATTAAGAAGAAATATCTTAATAGAATGGTAAAAGGAGATTTAAGCCAGTACAAATTATTTAGTGTTCATAATAAAATGCTGTTAGGAACAGAAAAGTTACATTTGCAGAGGCTACAGTGAGGAGCTGTAGGGGAAACAAGACTTACAGACCCCTTTTCCCTGGGGTTTTGGGCTGGCAAGGTGCCCACACACCATAAATGAGTGACCAGGGAGTGGTGAGTGCTTTCCAAATTAAATGCTCAGCAAAGGCCCCTGCAAGGTGGGGGACTTAGGTACCTCAGCAGCTCCAGGACCAGTCAGGGTAGAGGAGAAGGGGACTTTGTGTGCCTAGAAATGCTGAAGAACAAGCCTTCAGACAGACCTTCAGCCCCCCCACAGCCTAGCCACCCCCTCCCCCCCAGTTCCCATCTGTCCCTGAGTTATTCACGTCCAACAAGGCAAAAAGGCTCTGTTTGGCTGTGGCTCAGCAGATTACCACTACATTTAATAGCTGTCTTTGGTATGACGCCGTTCACCTTATCTCCTTTCTCCTTTGACTCGGCCTTTGAACACTAATCCACCTTCTAGTGCAGCCTGCACCCCTGCTTGATCTTTGTTTGCCATGACTGTGTACAGCTCCAAGGATTTTAGGAGCGGTGTCTTTGCTGCTTGGGCCCACACTGTTGCAGCACTGAAGACACATGTGGATCTGCTAGCTCCATAGCTTACTCCTGGGCTTACCCATGAAATGAATCAGAGTTTTCCTTCCAAGAGCCAGATTCTAGTCTAGAGATTTGATTCAGACTTTTTTTTCTTTTTTTTTTAATTTTATGCATGTATAGTTATTTGCAAGGCAGCACAGTACCTGAAAGAAGCAGACAGCATTAAAGTCTTTCCATGCATACCCCCAACACATGCATTTTTACTCTCCCCTTACACTTGCACACGTACACCCAGGAGCAGAGTTCAATAGCCCAGTCCTACCAGTGTTTAAAGTGACTTGGCCTCTTTTAATCCTTTAAATAAAATCTGTTGTGTGCGTGTGTGGTTGGTGTTTTTTTCCTTTACCCCACTTCTTAGGAAGGAAAGCAAATGTTTCTGGCACTCCGCTGCTGGATTGCTCACATATTTGCTTGAGGAAAAAAAATTATAAAAGATGTTTGGCATAGTTTTCATTCAAAAAGGAATCCAGTGCCAGATCCAAGCATTGAAAACAAATGTGTGGCTTAACTGTCATTTCTCCAGGATCATGGGAACTGCTGCCTGGTTTTCCAGAGGAGCAGCCGCTAGCGTGCTCTCCCGCAGTATCTGAGGCGCGCTGACTCCACCAGCTTGGCGCAGCTTGGCCATCACTGCTGCGCCTCCGGGCGACAGCCGGGGCGCTGATGTCAGCAGAGCCACATCTCCGCTGCTGCCGGCCCTGCCGACGAGCTGTCACACACGCCTCGCGCTGCTGAGAAACCCTCCCCTCGCCGTTTGATGTGTTGTGACCAGACAATGTGTATTTGTCCTAATAATGTGAAGTTTCAGTGTGAAGAGCCCTCCTGGCCGATGGCACTGATGGAGCGTCATCCTGGTGCTGCAGGCGTTTGGCCGGCGCATCGCTTTCAGGGTGACATAAATGATGGGAAACACTTGATGTCACCCAAATCCCCACCTCCCCCTGGTGCGCAGAAGCTCTCACAGTGGTCAGGCCTTTGCTGCCACCACCGCTGGCCCCAGGCAACTCCATGGTTAGAAAAGAAGAGCCCGACCCTGCGTGGTGCCCTCTCCCTGACACCCTCCCCAGCCCCTTGGAATAACATGTTTTGTGGTGCAGGGGGGAGCTCACCCCAACCCTGAGGACAATAAAAGGCAGGTTTAGGGCATCTGAAACTGGGGCATGAAGTGGCACCTTTTCTATCTTTATGTATAAAATGCATCCAGGATCAGCTCAAGACTCCAATCTTCAGGGTTAAGTGCAGGGGCCCTGGCCCCAGATTCCCAATGCAGCATCACTTCCAGAGGTACACCTGGCCAGGTGCACCCTGTGGCTCGGTGTCTGTCCAATGCACTTGAATAAAAGAAGGCTGCTCTGGATTTCACCAGCATTTTTGTGAAAGGAGAATTCGGTCCGCAGGATGTGCATGTAGTCCTGTAGCAGCCATCAGCTCTGCTGTAACGCCCGGATTTATTGACTTATATGCAGCCCTCGGCAAGGACCCGAGCTCTTATCCAAGGGCAGCGAAGCAGGAGCTAGCTTTAGAGACGTGGTGATAAAATAGAAAATTATGTACAAAGTAAAAGGGTCAAACCCCTAATCTGAAGTGTTCTAGTCAGCTTGCCATGCTGGGTGTTCCTCCCGGATCAGAGATAACCCCATTTCCAAAGAGTTTGGGAGAAGTAGTTCAGCTGAAAGGAAAAAAAACTGAAAAAAAAAAGCAACCCATAAAAACAAAAACAGAGTCAGTGACTCCAGAAAACAGCTCTTAGTCTGTCTGTTCCAGTCTGAAATAAAGTCATCCCTCTTAATTCCCAGCGCATATTGTTCCTACCAAAGAGCAAAACCTTAGGAGGAAATCACATCAGTGAAGGGAACGCCAGCTCCTTTGTACTATTTTTCAACCCTGCCTTGGGAGCCAATAATCTGTCATCCCTTGAATAAACAAGCACCTTATCATATCACAAACATTTATTTAACCCTTTTCTCCTGAGCTTTTACCAGCCAAGCAAAGTGGCTGGGGAGGGGTGTGGGTAGCCCTATCCCTAGACTGCTCTGGCAGAAAGGACAAATTTCCTGTGTATTACACCCAATCTGTAAAGTGTCAGGCTGCCCTTCTTCAGCCTCCATGAAAAGCAGCAGCTTGAATCCCTGCATTTCACATAGCACAATCAAATTTTCCTGTCCCCCCCGCTCCATCCCTCCCCCGGTACATTAACGCCTCCCTCCCTGGAGACATACTCTTGATTCCATCTGAGGGCCCATCCAAATGGAGCCAGATTTAATTTCTTGGAGGTTGGGGGGAAGAGGGGGGTGGCAAGGGAGAGTGTTTACATTTCTTCTTTTAACAAGAGACTGTGATGAACAGAGCTTTTGATTCCAAGTTGCCAAGGGTTTTTTTTAAGAGATATTCTTTGACTCTGACATCATCAGAAAATGGAATCAGCAAAGTATGTGCATTTCCTCAGCTCCCACAATATCCATTTTCCCTCAGTGGATGTTTCTTGTTTTTCTTTTCCAGTGTTGCTCCCACACAATGGGGCCAATTTTTGTTCAGGACAAAGAAAATATAAACAGAGCATGGATTTGGAATATGAGCAAGGCCTCCAAGCTTACAGAACTCTTCAGCCATGGGGAAGGGCTATGCTATGTTAACCATCTGCCAATAAAGGCTGGCTAACCAAGTGCCTGCCAGGGTCCCCAGTCACTTTGCTGGTGCCTTCAGAAGACTGCAAGAGCTGATGGAAAAGACTGGCTCTACCAATGTAATTCTCTGTGGAGTCCCTGAGCATTTGAAAAACATGCACTGCAGGTGAGGTTGGCTGACTGTAGCAGGTGGGCAGGCAAAGCCTTTTCTCCTCTCTGCTGTAGGGTACTGATGCTTTGAGAGGCCACCTAGAAACAGAGACTAGACAGGAACAAGGGAATAAAGGTAGGTATTTATTTGAAGGGCCTTCAAAGGTACACCCTGGGCTGGCCAAAGGCGACACCCAGGATGGACGATGAATCATGAATTCTTCACACTTTTAAAGGTTTGGTCCATTTGCATATCAACATAAATTCACCAATTAAAACTTTAGCTAATGATGTCATTTCCCCTCAGCTTGCCTCCCCTTTAGAGACTTTTGGTTTACACATTTTGGGCTTAGGACAGTCTGGGTGTCCTTGGAGAGCAAACCTAGAGAGATTTTGTTAGGTCTATCTTAGCATAAGAGAAGAGCAGCTAACAGGCTAGACAACACTTCACAGTTACACACTAAGCAGTACAGGATTTGAAAAATATAAGAGTTAAAACCTAAGGCATCACTATCATAAACATTGAATTCACCAGGCAAAGTCCAGCTATCAGAGGAGAACAGCCCCACACAGAAGAGTCAATTACTGAAGAGTCAAACAGGCCTTCCTGTGGGTCTTGGCATGTTTGCCTTGAAAGACAGATATTATTTTGGGCAAATTAGCTATTTTTGCTGTTTATGGGTAAACCTCAGCAGGTGAAAGTGTCCCCACACGCAGCTGCACTAGGGACTTGCTCACGCTAGCCAGGACATCATCTCTGCTGCGTGCACCCTTGGGACAGGGGCAGGAGCAGGTCCCCAAGCACCCAGGATATCTGCATTCTCATGGGTGAGTCCCTGTGACAGCAAGTCACCCAGGTCTGCATAACATGACTGCACTAAGCTGTGACGAACTGATCTACGCTAGAAGAGTTGATTCATTATGGGTGATATAAACCAACTGCAATAAGGGCCTCATATCTTTGGGCTCACCGACTGCAGCTGAGAAGCTGCTGGAAAATGCCCTGTGAAACATTTATCTAGATAAAATATTGTTCAGCCGTCAGCAGATGAACTTCGTTGACATCCTCTGAATGCACAGCCTGACAGACCTTGTACTGAGCAGCAGACACAAGTTGGATTGTAGGAGGAAGTCTACAGACAAGCCCTGCCCCCACTAAAATTACTGGGGCTGTGGTTCAGTTTGTCTTCTCTGGGTCTTCTCTGGTATTACAACCTTGTCTGCTGAGATCAAAAAATCTGGCATGAGAACCTACCCAGGGGAAAAAGAATGAATACAAGTAATCAACAACTCAACTTACAAAGGCTACTTTGATTAACAATATTAAAATGGTATTTTTTAGCTCTTCCCATTGCCTAAAAACTAGCATGAGGATGAACTATTTGGAAGTTTTAATTTTGCCTGGAATTTTTTGATTCAGATGTTTCCACTCATTAGCAAAATGAATATTCCTGCAGTCAAGCAAGACGCGGAGGAGCCCTCAGCAAAGAAGAGGGCAAACAAAAGCTTCACTTGGATGAAGCTGGGTGACTGCCCACAAAATGTGTCCATAGGTTCCAAGACTGTTTTCCGTGATTTTAGCACCATGGCAGCATTTACATTCATTGTTGCTTTTGAGTCAGCTGGCTCAAATATCTGACTGGCAAATGCAAACATGGAGAGGAATTCTTAAAATATATCCTGCGAGGTCACCGGATGACACCAAAAATCAGTCCTAATGGAAAGAAAGAAAGCCTAGGATGGAGCGAAGGTTTGGGTCTGAAGAAGAAATTGCAGGCAGAAGTTGCAGAAAGGCTGGGTGGAGTCTGTGAAAGCTGAGTTCTGCTCCTGAAATGCTGGCAATTTAAAGGAGAAATACGCTTCTTTTTCCACAAAAAACTGCTCAGCTCTCCAAACTCCAGAGTGGCTTGTGATCACTAAACACTGCAACAGAGTAAGTTCCAGAGCCAAATTCATGCTTAGCAAAATGCAAATTAACTTAACCTCATACTCAGGAGTGAAGTCAGATCTTATCAGAGGCTGAAGAGACACATTGGGTTGTCAAAGTCTTTTCCCCACCTGTAGCAGGAAGAAGCCAGGGAAAACGTTCTGATGCTAAAAGGAAGGCAGAGGGGAGCGCCTGGCTGGTGGGCTGTGGTTTTGCTTCAGTTCTCACAGCCGTGCCTGCAGAGCCTCAGGATACACAGCATGGACTGGCTTCTTGCAACCACAGGGAGAAAGGATAAATGGATTCTTTTGGAGTGATATGCATGTAGAACTCATGCCACTGGAGAATGCAGCCAGGCTATTTTTAATGTACTGTTTCATTTTGCACCTGCTACCATTACAGAGTTGTTTTTGTTTCCATTAGAGCCACTTGTCTTGAGGAGTTTATAACTCCTATGAAATGTGTAATTCTGGGCTGGATCCTTGTCCTCAGCTAAGGAACAAAGACTTTTATCATTTTAAAACAGAAGAAAGCTAGTGTGACAGCACTAAGAGTGTATGGAGGGGAATTTTGAATAATTTTATGGGGTTTTCATAATTGTAATTCCTAAACGCCGGTTTAAAATAGCCTCCTTTATTCATACTGAAACGGAGAACACAGGCTACAAGGACCTGCCCCTAAGGAGCTTGCAAAACCAAAATTGCATGAAGAGTCATTCTCAAGTACTTAATCAGCCACAATATTTCAATAAAATTATGAAATAAGAGATAAGAAAGCTCGGCCCTTTTTCCCACTCCCACCGTGCAGAGAGCCAAGTGGAGCCCAGCAGCCCTTTGAAAGGTAGGAGGCCGGTGCCTGGTGCAGCCCTGCATTGCCTGGGATCACACACTCCCAAACACCATCCCAGCGCCAGCGGTGCCGGCCGGGAAACGCGCTCCAGCAGCCTGCCAGGGCCTGCGAGGAAGGCTGGTGTGGAAACAGCCCCCTGTTTGCTGCTTGCCTTCTGCCACCATCTCTGACAAACACCATCCAGGTCACAGTTTCATTGGGCTCCTACTGCAGCGTGATCCCACGGAGAACACCTGTGAGCACACCACAGCCCCTGAGACCTGGAGGTCTGTAGCCTTTTGTGTTGTCTCCCCAGCTAACCTGAAGGCAAGGGGTCTGCAAACATTCCCTGTGCCAGAATTACTCCAGTGTTTGAACTACAGCCATCTGAGCAGAGCCATGCTTTCTCCACAAAGCATACACAGCAGTAAGAGGATTACATGCAGGTGTTTTCTTCCTGTCGCAGAAATCTGGTGGGGTGGCCATCTGCTAAATGGCCTTGAGACATGGGATGCTTGCCTTTGCCAGGAATGATCAGTCTGGGGGCAATGGCCAGCACCCACAAAATATCTGCAATTCTGCAGAACACCCACCAAACCTGCTGGAGATGTGTGCTTTTCAGACCAGGCTCCCCAAAGACCCTTCTCAGCCTGAACCCTGGCAATGCTGTCTTGATCAGGACCATTTGCCTGCTTTGCTTTCCTGTTCAAGCTCTTGACTGGGTTGTTTTGCAGTCAGGATAATAATGGTGAAGGTCTTACATATCAGCTCCATTATTAACAGTCTTTATGAAATCTCCCCATCCCACACATTCTTGTGCAAAGCCAGAAACCAGGGAAGGCATGAAGCAGGTTAGCAGTTTGGAGTGGCTGCTCAGCCCTGCACCAATGTCAACCAACTTCAAGGGGGAATCAGACCCTGAATTCCCATGAATACAAGTTCTGGGGGTGCTTTTTCTCAGTGAGGCATAGGAGAAGCCAGAAATCATGGTGCAAAATTTCAGTGTCAAATATATTCAGGACGACTGGTCCAGTGTCTTCATAAATCAAGCCAAATCCCTAAATCCAAAGCTTTCTGAATTCAAGTCATGGGTTTGGGTCCTTTATCTGTATTCATCTGGACAATAAAAGTATGTTATTTCCCCTTCAAATATTAATTCAATTAATTCAGACTCCCAGACCAAATTTATTTTGACAGCCTTTGCACACTTTCTCTTTGGCTTTCTGCAAATTCCTGATCAGTGACTTTGCCAGCAGTCATCTTGCCTGGACCAGAAGCAGAAGTGCTTAACCAACTAATTGTAACAATTTCTGTCAGGAAATCACAATTAATTATGTGTGTGATTGCAAGTTTGCACACATCTGAAGTTTGCAAACATTTTATCCAAAAAGTGTTAACCTACCGAGATGCCATGGATGCCTGCCAAAGGGGGCTTCAGGCTCCACTCCCGCTGTATCCTAGTAAGGGAATCCTCACACTGCAGCAGTCCCACTGGGAGGATCACACTCAGGCCACTGAGTCCTTCTTATCACGGCTGCCTGCCAAATTTTTCTTAGGAATAAGTGTCACTTTGTGGTACCTCTATTTTCCTTCCCAATAAAATAATAATTTGGCAGTGCCTGAGATGATGATAGTAAATCAGTGTAAGACAGCAGAGGTTACCGATAAAATTCAACCTATTTATCAAGCCACGTCATTTTGCTATGTCAGCTGCAAGCAGACATGGGCTACTGTGCTCTTAAAGTAGTTTGCTTCAGCAAATGAAGTAGGTAATGTTCTCAGGAAAACAGGGAAGCACGACCTCCCTTCATCCCAGAAGTGAATTACGGGGGGCTGACCTGCCTCTGTTGTGTTAGCATTGCACACACTGACCCACAGCTACCCTGCCTTGTGTCCCAGTGTGACCATCACCAGGAGCAGCTACAGCTCATAGCAGAAAGAGCAAACATCCTCCCCACTCCTTCCATTATAACAACACATTTTGCACCCCCCAACATGGTCTGTTTCCCAGCACCCCGAGGCACTTCAAGGCTTTCGGAGTTTCAGGGACAAGTCCGTCTGAAGACCAGACAGTTCTGCCCAGAAGATCCTGCAGGTCTGAACTAGCAGCTGGTTTCCCTGCTGTGCCACTGCAAGGATGAGTGCCCCCAAAGGGCTTGGTCTCCATCTCCTTTTGTCCTGCAGTGACATCTGCCTAGTTGGTGCTGATCCCTCATTCCACCATGGAACCGTGACACCGTGATGAAGATCCTATTAAACATTAGACATGAGGTCTAAATTATATATGCAAATCACCCACTCTGTATGGATTTTAAAGGGTAGGACAGCATGGTTTTCCTTGAACTTGGGTTTACAATTTTAATACGTATTCCCTCTCCTCCAGTTATATCTTCCTTTCTCCTTGCATTTTCCCACTGAACTGCAGTACTTTTTAAAAGGGGAACTTACAGGTTATCTTAAGAACAGACCACAGACTTGAAATCTGCCCTCTGTTTTCATAAAAAAGAAAAGTTTTTAAGGAGGATAATCATATTCGGAAATGATGTGACTAAATGTTATCAGGTTGTCATGGTGATTGCAGTCTTTTAAAAAATGTCTGTATTGTGGTTCACTAATGAGCAATATATTAACTAAACCAAACACTATTTGTCTTTTCAAGTATTATTCATATGCACTACTGAATTAAATATCTTTCCCCCCCCCTGCTTTTGGAATACTGTTCTTTGTCTTATAAACACTGGAACTGAATTCAGGCAATAAACAAGGGCAGAGATAACTTTGTCACCTTTACTATATTTCATACCACTGCGTCAAGCTGAGCCTCACGTTAAGCAATCTGCAGTAGCAGATACTGAGCATCACATTGCCAGCAAAATTACTTGAATAAAGTAGAACTTTAGACTGGCAGTTTCTGACACTTCAAATTTAGACAGTCTCAATTCCAGTGTAATTCCCACCATATATCTCACTGGTGTGAGGGTTTATGTTTGTATGACAAGCCGAAACACTGAAGTGATGTGCACGTCAGACTAGTTCTGAGTTCAACCCACCCCTACTAGCTCAAACCTTAAAAATTCACCTTTCAAGTCCCCTAGACTTCATGAGGATTCTGAGAGAGCTTTTCTTCTTCTAAATGAACATGGAAATGGTAGAGATGGAAGTACCCTTTAGCACTTATGTACATGTCAAGGCAGGGTTTGCATTTCAGAAACTTTTTGGACTTCAGCAACTCTTTGGACTCTACCCAGCAGCTCCACTAAAACCTCTCACAGAATGAATCTGCCAGAATCCAGGAGGATATGGTAGTTTTAGAGGGTTGGTGAGCTCACACCAGAGGGGAGAAGATACGTGAAGATACTTTAAGAGAGACAGTGAAAAACTTTGAGAGTCTGGAGGTCTTCCAATCCTGAAACTCTGCCATTGCAGGTTCAAGTTTGATTGAGACCTTCATTAGCCCCTGAGCACTCTCCAAACCCTGCACTGACACTGGAAGTAACTTCAAATTATGCATAGGATTAGGCAGAGCTGAGTCCTGTCAAGATGAACATCAGTCATAAATCACATCTTTGGAAAATTATTTCAGGTGGTACTCTGTTATTCTGTTGAAATGAAATCAGTTATGTTCCTGATTCTTTTGACACAAGCTAGAATGAAAATCCCATGTTCTCCAGTCTTCCCCAGAGCCTGTTCCTTCCCAAGATCTGCAGGAAATCCATGATTTTGGCTTAATCTCCTTGCAGAACAAGTTTGTCCAAGAGATGAGAGAGCTGAAACCACATTCTTCAGATGTTTTGTGTTCTGTGGGGAAAAGATGACACTATCATGCACACTTAGCCCTTACATTGCATGCTCTTCCTCTGCAGTTCACTCTTAAGGTCCCTTTGGCATCCCATTGGTTTTTCAGGCCTGCTAGAGGAATACCACATGAGTGGAACATAATGCCTAGCAATTGAATTAGTTGTCTTCCCAGGCATTTTGCAACTTTTGTTTATAGAGTTGTTTTATATGACTCATTCGCTTTATTTTTGTTCAATGAGTAATATTTGGTACTTACACGTGTTTTCTTTTTGCAACATGCACAGCTATGTAAGGCGTCTTCTGGATACAAAATCTCTCATGTTTCAACTTTACTTAGAGAGAATTTAAACACATAAACCCTGCTATTAAAACTAGGCATAATTAATTAATTAATTATGCCTAGCTACTCTCAACATAGGTTTTGTGTATTAAGAGTACTCCTGGCTCCCCTCCTCCCCACCGTGTTTCCCCACCTTCCCCCCCACCAGTGCAAGGCTATATTTAGTTGGAGATTTAGGTTGATCTGCAATTCCTGCTGCAAATTCCTTTCCATCAGCAGCTACAGCCAGAAGGTCTGAATAAGGGAACAGTTTGCACTTCAAGAGGCTTCCTGTTGCCCTGGATTTTCAGGTTTGCTACTGTTTGTAGAGTGAGGTTGGTACTGTACTCTGCAGACTAAGTGGCTGCTAACTCATCCCTGTCCCAGCACTGGCATCAGACCATCAAGTGCAAAGCATTGTCTGGTTGATGGACCTTCCAGAAATATAGGCAGCAAAAGCAAGGCAAGCATGTCTGATCCTGAAATATTCCTGGACCAAAGTGTCAGAGGATAATGCTGACAGGACTGGCAATCTCCCCGAGAAGGAGAATGAAGCAGAGGAGAGCAGTGTGTAAATCATTGTGGAGGAAAGTACAGCATGGGGAGAGCTCCATGCATAGAGGAATCAAATACTCAACTCTGCTTCAGGCAGGGGAAAATAGAAAGAAAAATATTGCATACTTGTGCTAGGTTTTCTCTAAGCTTTCCAATAGTTCTTTTCGCATAATTCCTGCCCTCCTGGCCTTGGTCGTGTCCAAGCTACAGCTACCCAGCAAGCTCTCTCTCCCCCGGCTTTAACCTAAAGTAAAAATAAGCAGTGAGACGCAGCCTTCACTTCTTCCAGGATTCTCACTGTACAGTCTACAATGAGAGCCTTGCTTGAGGGCTTTGGAGACCAGGGTTCAACCACAAACATCCTGGGCAATGCCTGACACCTACAGATCTTTCATTCACCTACCTCCTAGGAATGCTGAGAGGATAAATCATTTAAAGCTCATGAGATGCTGAAATATTATGGTCCTGGGAAGATTGTTGTACTGGATATTAGCTGGATTTGCTACTGTATTCCTCTCCTAAGATTTCCATTTTGCTCTTTTGCTACAATTCATATTCATGTTTTTACCCACTGTTGATGTGCCAAAAAATAACCAGACTGGATACTTTCAGTTTCAGCTGCATTTTAACACTTTAACATTTCTTAAAATGAAGCCAAACACTTGCCTACCGAGTTTGGATGATGCCAATATATGTGTAAAATTACCATAATAAAGAGTGTAAATATGGAATATGTCCAATAGTTGACTATTATGTCAACCAAGAGAAACAAGATGACTGCATAGCAAAGTTATCCCTAGAAGACGAATCAAGGCTGAGATGCAGCAAAAAGATTAGCAGCACTTTTTCCCCTGCAAAACTTTGCTTTGTGGTATTACATTCTTGTCAGTAATTGTAATAATGACTCTAAGCCTGAACAAAAGCCAGACAGTGTTGATAAAGTCTTTCACGGAATTCAGCAGGCTCAGGAAAAAACTCTGTGTTTACAATTTTTTTGGTCCTTGCTTAACATTTGTAGCTTTGGGGCCAAACTTCTCAGGTGTTTATCACAAGAAGCCACATTTTCTATGAACGTCCCTAAAGAATATCCAGGTTGCTGACCCAAAAGGTTCCCACTACACAGGCCCAGGTAGGAAGGGCCCTTTGAAATGATGACTCCAAATATCAGGCCTATCTTTTATTTTCACAGTGTGTACTGACTAAACAGGGCTGACTCTGGCTTTCATCTCTCTCCGTATTTTCTACTTTCTACCCCAATTCTGTTGTCTCTTGGGTCACCCGAAGTTGCCTATAACCTACAGTTATAGGCACTCCAATGATGTGGAGTGGTGTTGCCACAGGGTTAGATAGATAGATAGCCACATTCATTTAACTAAACAAACAGTTTTGATAGAGATCTTCTTTTTTATTATACGCCTTCAAATATCAAGCAATATTTTGTCAAATGTCTTGTAGTTGCAACAAGTACAGCTAATTGCCTTTGCTTTCATTCTTGCCCCAAGCTTCCTGCGTTAGCAAAATGTATTTATAGCAGCTATGCAGTAAGTGCACTGGGCTGATTGAAATGTTGGATGTGTTTCAGTTATTGTTTGTGCTTTATTATTCCTTCTTTCTTTATAAATTAGTGACTCTGTAAAGTGTTGGGGGTTCAGCCGGATGCAGCTACAGTGACTCCCTAATGTGTATTTTTCTTTTTAGTATGTCTGTATCTGCTGCTAAGCTTAAAAGATCCAGTGACAGGCCCTTTCCAAAACGATGGAACCAAACACTTTCAAATCATGGAGAAATTTGGTCCATATTCAAACTTCACAGCTTGGACTTATCTCCACACCCAACTGAACCAACACCCAAGATAAAACAGCCTTGAACTCAGATAAGGATGCCGTGCGCAAATTCTTTCCTTAAAGCTCAGATTCACGATTTTTTCAGAAAGGGGCTTTCCTAAACTTAGATATTACTGCCTATCTCCTTTTTGCTGGTGCCTTTGGGTGGGAGGTTGCCATGTCCTCAGCTGAGTCAAGCGAACAGACTTGGTGTTAATCAGCTTCAGTGCAAAGTCAGCAAAGTCACTTTAGGTTAATTGAGCCGAGTTGGGGGTTTTTCTGGATGTGCCATCCCTTTGCCCCACCAGACCCTGATGTGGAAATGGTAACCCCCTGTGCAGGGGCAGAGGATAAGGGCTTGTTTCACTAACTGCTTCAGCTAGACCTGTAAGAATGCCTCTGCCTCCATCCCTCCTATGCCATTGCTTTGCTCCAAGGCAGGACTGTGTCCTGTCTGTAAAGTGACAGGGGACCGATTGACAAAGCCCAGTCTATTTGTATCCCTAAGTACATTTGCATGGTCCCTTTGTGGATACTTTTTACATGAGTCAGTTTCTGCAAAAGGAAAAACACTGGTTTCACCAAGAAAATACAAAAGTTTGTTTTCAATACCGTAAAATGTCTCTCCACTTACTTCTGAAGAGACCAGAGTTAGGAATAAAGGGCCTAATAAGGAGCTGCCACAGCTGGCGTATCCCCAGGACTGCTCTTTATTTACAATTAAGCGAGTAGGACCAGGATGTGACCTGATGGCATGACTGCTAGCATTCCTGCAAAGTCCAGTTGCAATTCCTCTTGTACATGTAACACTGCTGTTCCCAAAGAAGCCTGTCTGGTGCTTTATTTTTGTGTTCGGGCAGACTGGTGTGTTGTCTCTGGCTCATGAGGAATGCTGAGGTGGAACAGACAGAACATCAGCTCTAGGGGAAAAAGAAATGGCCATTGCTTTGGCATAAGCCTCCTGCCTTTCGTCAGCTAATGTCCTACCTCTAGTAAAGGGGCATTTTTTTCCCACCCACTTTGGTCTTGATGGAAACTGAAGGAAAACAAAATAGGTATGTACCTGGTCTGTACATCATCGTGTCCTTCCCGTACTTAGTAAATGTTTCTTTAATTGGCTTAGTTAGCCCCTCTCACCTTTCAGCACTTCAGGAATGACTCTTTGAAGAGAGCCATGTACAGAGATTTAGTTGACATTTAGTGACACTAGTCTCTGCAGTCTCCAAAATATGACTGATGTCACTTGTTATGTTCCCTTGGGTCTCTGGGGACAAAGTCACTCTTACCCTGAAGCATGCATTGACAATCTCAAGATAACACTTCTTTGACAGAGTCAGGGGCCCTGCCAGGGTCTAATGTAAGCTCTAGAAAGTTTCCAATCTGGGCATTGTTTGTTATTTATATTTCATATCTGGGGTTTGTGTTTACTTTGCTGTGATTTTAATATGAAAGCTGCTACTAAGAACAAAAAATTCATACATTTTTCTGCTGGACGGGTGTGTTGGCAGCTCTATGCTCAGTGGAAGAAACCCTCTACAAGGTGAAAAAATTCAAACAAACCTAAGAAAAAACGTCACGGCCTGTATTCTTATTCTGCGAATAAATCCGCTGGCACTGAGAAGGCTGGGGTAGAGGTGTGAACGAAACTGAATTTTAGTCTAACTAAATGAATCTTTTAAGCCCACCTTCACAGCACCAGGAGAGGAGTTCGCAAGCAGAGAGAGATGCTATTTGGTTTCCTCCTTCACCCAGAAGGGAGGGCTGGCTTTATTACTGCTTTATTTTACCTTTATCCTTCATGAATTATATTTTCCTTTCCCAGACACAAATCAACCGAGATGGGGCGGGCGAGCTGCTAATGCCTCTTCTCGCAGGGAAAAGGACTTTGATGCCAATGCGGGAGACCTGGCAGGGACTCGCCTCTCGGGAGGGCCCCCGAAAGGGCCGGGGCCGGCGGGCGCGGGGGCGCGGCGGGCGCGGCCCCGCGGGGCGAGGAGCGGCGGG
>VZRO01002987.1:355467-371797 GCA_013397915.1 Daphoenositta chrysoptera
GCAGTGAGGAAACCCGCGGGAAGGAGGGGATGCGCAGTGAGGAAACCCGCGGGAAGGAGGGGATGTGCAGTGAGGAAACCCGCGGGAAGGAGGGGATGTGCAGTGAGGAAACCCGCGGGAAGGAGGGGATGTGCAGTGAGGAAACGGTACGCCAGCAACTAGCCCGTCTTTACTGCTTTAGTGCACTCTTCTAAATGTTAATTTAATCACCGAAGTTAATAATTTATTGGTGGCAGCGAGAACTTCAAGATGGAATACTAGAATTTTTTATCCTGTTGTTTGGTTTTGGGGTTTTTTTTCTGTTCTAGCGTTGATGAAACTACAGGTTTTTAACTACCATCCCCTGTCATTCTGTCCCCTGTGCTGTATCACAGCCTGAGTGCTCCCCTGTGGAAGCCCGGAGCAGAGCTCCAGTTCAGGAGCAGCAATTAGTACCCTAAAACCTCCCACCTCTCGCCAAAACACCAGACAGCAGCTGGAAGTCATTGAGAATCCACTGAGCAGACACCTGAAATTCCCTCACTCTGTATGATTTTCTCAGAGAAAAGGAGTATCGGAGCAGCTGGGATAGAGGGAGGGGTTTACATGAAAAAGGATGGCATTGAACAAAGTGTCTCTTTGCTTCTCTCAGAATATGGGTCTGAATTGATTCTGTGTTGTAAAATCTGAAATGACCTTATTTTCTGTCTCAGGATAAAGTCCAAGGTCTGTCTAAATCAGAATCTGAAGTAATCTGGGTAATTTGAAGTAGCACTGACATCTGAGAGCAAGTGCTAAAACTGGTTCTGGTGCCTGCTGCCCAAGCCCACCTGCTCGGGTGGGCTACTGTAAGGCAGGGCATTTGGGTCATTGCTGGGAAGGGACCACATCATCTTCCCAGGTGAGTATCAGTCATACCTGGGCATGGTCATAAAGGCTTTCTGAGTGAACACAGACTGTTCACACACACTTGCTCCTCACTCAGCCCCGCTGGAAATTTTGGGAAAGACAGGAGCAGCTTGTTCATGCCACCTCTGTTTTGGGGGCTCCTCAGAGCCATGTGCTCAGGGTAAGGTCTGTGTTTCCAAAATATGTTGCGTGTATGTGGGCAGGCTATTGTCCTGTTTGTGGGGTGGGGGCCTGGACAGGTAACTATGGAAAACCCCTGCCACTGGATATGGAAAAGCTGATCACCACTATTTAAAGTCATGTCAGGTGTGAAACGTGTGTGCCTTGGATGACATGAAAACAAAGAAAAGTGGTGCAGATTCAGGGACACTACAGCATCTGTCCTGTTTACACTTGAATCATGAATCAGTGCTTGGTGTTCCCATGTGAAAAAAAGAGACACACACACACACATGCAATAAAGAGTTTTTGGAACAGACTCGAGTGTTTGCCTAAGCAAAGAGTAAAATGAAGCAAGAAGCGGGATGGGAGTGTGTGATGTGGTTTTCTTAGTCAGAGATGGTTCCTCCCCCATCTTGAATTCCCAAGAAATCCTCTGTATTCTAAGCCTGGTCAGCTGCTTGCATAGGACATCCCTCTTTTCCACCCTGTGTAGCAGAAATGAAAGGGGGAGGATGGCTAATGTGACTGGATGCTCTGGCTGAGGATACAGAAATCACCACCCATTTCTTAGAGTTTTTTGTAGGATGTCTTTTGCATGAAGGTGCTCTTGTGTCACCTGAAAAGGAGCAAGATGAGGGACAAAAGGGTCATCAAGGCATGTAAAGGATCCAGAGACTTGCAGGGTTTGACAGCAGCTCGGATGCATCAGAGTCTGTTGAGGTGCCAAGGTGTTGCCCATGGTACTGAAGAGGCAGGTGGCTGTCTCAATACTTTTACAGCTCAAGGTCTTAACTTCTCAGGTAAGGACTCCAGCAATAATTCTGTCACAGAAGCAGCTCATGTCTGCTTAGGACAAGTCTGTGTGCCTAGTATGGCTTACTTCTTGGGATTGCCCTGGCTGTCCATTCTCTGCCAGTTCACAAGCACTAGGTTTGCATCTCCTTTCTTTCCAAAGCACCCAGGCTCAACATCTGGAGCTGGCATTGCATATGCATACATATAACTGGGCATGGGTAAGTGAAAGTCCCTCTAATCTATATGAATGTTAGATCTTTCTGTGCATGAGATGGACAGAAAATCCAGGCAAAGAAAATTTAACAGTCACTTGGAGAAAAACGATTTCCTACTGGAAAAATAGACTATTTTCACAAGGAATTCAGGGTTGCCTCTCCCAGAGATAAATGTATAAACTGTGAACATTCTTTCACTTGCCTGTTGCCACATCGAAAAAGCAGCAGGAATGAATCCCTGTTTATTCCAAGTTACATTAAAATACATTCCAGTAAGGTGTTTCTGCATGCAGTTTTTATTTTTAAGTTGCAGTGTTCCCACTGTCACTGGAAAGACACTTCACTCATAAATAGACAGTTTCCCAGCCTTGCTTCATTACTTTCTATGACACAATTGCCAGGGATTGCATTTCTGTCAGAAACACTCCTCTTATTACACTCTGTGGTTGTTTCTGAAGGAATCTGTTACTCACAGTATGTTGATCTTAGAAGGATTCTTCACATTTTCTGGTGAATACAGCACATGATTCTTGCATGATCCTGCAATTAATGTTTGTAAATTGTCTGGGATACAAACCAAGCTGTCATTTTTAGGTGCTGTCACAATAACAATCCATAATGTCAAAACACTGTCAATCTCTCGTCTCATGCAAACGGCAACTATGCAATGGTATGGATGTAATGCTATTTGCTGAGCAGAACACCATCTACCTTGACTGTCTGTGAAGAGATGTTTGAAAAAAAAGCCTTTTAACATCAGTTTTGCAACATGGGATGTGTCAGCAGGATTTACACCCGGGCTGACGCAGCAGTGATCAGTTGTCCCCAGTGCCAAAAGACAGCAGGCTGCATTGGCTAGCCTGGAAGCCATATGTTTATTCAGGATATAAAGACTTTGTGAGGCCGTGGTCAGTCACCATCACTTATGCTAAAGGAAAGAAATGGGATGCTGAAGAGCCAGAAGTCAGGAGCAGAGAGCTGTTGATTGCTGCTGGTGGGCAAAATCTACCATACACAGAGATGGATGGGCAGGCTGGGAAGTGAGGAGAAGCAGGACACACTTCATACCTGGAGGTTCAGCTGAGGCTCAAGCACTCAGCACATCTGGACTTAACAATGACTCTGAAGCTGACCCTATCATGTTGGCCTAGTCTGAGATACCCTGGAGCTGGTCCTACTGCAGGGAAAGCCATAGGGTGTAGCATTACCACTTACTCTAAATAGATATTCCCCCTTCATGGTACTTACCTCCTGCATTTATATATAAATGTTCTCCTTCTCACAGTTCTCCTGCTCATCTAAGTAGGCTCTTTAAGTCTTCCCTCCAAAGAAATGCTCCTTATTCCAGATTGCCCTCTTTGCCTTTTTTACCTTCCTTATTTTGAGTTCATCTTTCTGGCCCAGGAGGGGCAAAACACATAGAAAGGATTTTTCATTGAAGTCCAATGAATACCTTGTTCAATAGCATTAATACTTTACTATCTTGGCTTGAAATTTGTCCCCAGTTGCAATCTAGAGGGGCAGCAGACATTTTCACGTCTCCACCAAAATCTTAATGCACAATTAGCCCAGAAGATCTACCAGTATGGGCACTACATTTGCTCGCATACCTTTGCCTTGATGCACAGACTTTATGCAGATCTGAGACTCTTCAGAAATTCAGTTTGATCCTGGATGCAGCTCGGCATTTTTCAAAAGTTAGGAGAGAAGAAGTGAATTTGAAAAATTCTCCACGTTGAGATGAAAATAGAGTTGTGATCCCTGACAAGGGTTCTGATAGAAATTCTAGAGTCCTCTGAAAAGAAAAAACAGTCCTTTAGATGCTGCTTTTGAAAGTCAACCCATACATAAGCTTTGGGGAAAATCAGTTCAGTAGACATCTGGTACTGAAGATACAGAAGTCCTGTTTCCCTCTCTGTCCTCCTAGAGGAGGAGAGAAGGAGCATGAGAGCAATGGAGGAAGGAATTGAGGTGAGCAGAAGTCCAGGAAAACATCAGTAACCTTCTGAAACTCCTGGCTTATTGCAGGAAACTCATTGTCCATGGTAAGAATGAGAACATCAAAAGCATTGGTATCTCACCTGCCTGCTTTGTTCTCCATGTTGTGGGATTTCATATGAAGTGGCAGCCATGGGTGCAGATAGCTGGTGTATGGCAAGAGGGAAAGGTGGTGATTACTCCTGGGTACTGTCCCCTGCAGCAAGCAAATCCTTTCAGGTGTTAACTCTATATTGAATGGAGGACTGACCTGGATTTGTCCCACAGTCACTTTCTAAATATACAGTGCTGACAAGACTTTATTTTCAGTGTCTTATCTATGAGTAATTCATTTTCTGTGTCTTGGAAAAAGCATATTATTAATAGGCAACAATAGTGTGGGAGTGAATCATAGGGCCCCAGACTAGGGCCAAGTTTGGACTATCAGCAGTCGAGTCTCTACTCTCAGTTCCTGCTCTACCCCGACATAGTCATGTGGGCAGGGGTATCACGGACACAGCGATGCTGACAGCTGGCTGAGGGACACTGAGAAGTGTCAGCTGTACAAGTGGTGAGGGTAGACTTCAGCAGGAGCCAGAGCCAGCAATACCCCTTGCTTTTCGTTCTAGTTGCTGCCTGTAGCCTGGGTCCACTCCATGTCACTGCATTTTGCTGGCCTTGGCAGTGGTTGAGGTCAGGCCATGGGCTGAAGGACGAAGCTGTAAAGCCTGGTGGAGCTAAGTTGTTTGAAAAAGGGAGAATTCCAGCCCTAATACATCAAGCAGGTTTGGATTTCGTTTTCTTAAAGTTGGTGGTTTCTTAGCATAATCCTGAAGACTCAGAATGCTAAGGGTGGTTGAAAACAAGCTTCGAAACACACCAAGCTAACAAGATGGACACACTCAGACAGTTCATTTCACCAGAGGCCAAAATTACACCTGGTGTAAATTCATAAAACTTTGTATCCTCCAGAAAAAGGAGGAGTTTAAAAATAATTCAAGGATATATAGTTCTCCTAATGCATTTTTAATCATTAAACTTTAAGGACTTGGCAAATGGAAGACTGTTTGCCTGACAAACTATCAGATCTGTGACCAGCAGGACCAAAGATAATCAATGAACTGGTCTATCAAAACACATTTATGGAGTTATGAATAACATGTTGTATATTACTTGGCAGATTGGGAAATAGAGTACAAAGCCATGGGGGAGTGTCAGCTATTGAGGAAAATCAACCAATGAGCAGGAGCCAGTAGAGACCCCCATTTGTGAAATAAGATAAATTCAGTCTCAGGAGCAAAAACTGGAGACAACTGAGAACCCAAGCAACAGTTTGGGACTCAGTGAGGAATTCCTCCATCCAGAAAACTTTGGAAGGCCACCAAGAAAGCAGGGGGGAGTCATCAAATTTTAGATTCAAGTTGGGATCCCAAATTATGATGTAGTTTTAAGCTTGAATGGGAAGCAGCTGAACTAAGGAGAAATTTCCAATTTCCTGTTAACTGAATGGTTAACCAAATACTAAGCTCCAGGAGTACTGGAAATTTTTCAAAATCTTTGGTTTCTTTGGTTTGGGGCTTGTTTGTGTTTTTAAGGACCTGGAAGCCTAGCTTCAGTTTATTCTAAGGCTCCAAAACACTAAATTAAAAGTTGATTATATTCTTCAAGTAAGCATCATGACTACAGAGTGGAACAGAGGTAGGAGCACTTGCATTATGATGTTTTTTGTCGTTTACAGCTGGCAGTCCTGACATTGAGACAGGAGCTGCAGATGAATGAAAATTATCACAGCTTTTAAATGCACGCTAAAAAAAAGACTGGGTGCGTTTGAGTCATCAAGGAGCTAAAACCTTCAGGTCAGAAAAAAGAAGAGCTGGAGCCATCTGGGAATTTCAGTTTTGGGGTCAGAACTGCACGAACCGTGGTGCGTTGTTGGGAATTTCTAGCTCAGCAAACTGTCTGGAGCCTGGAGAGAGTGTGGAGGAGGCAGCAGAGAGGGCGTGAGGAGAGCTTGAGTCACCCGGGGCTGCAGACAGGAGGGGCAGCTGCCCGGAGAGTGGGTGCCCCTGGGGAGGTTCGCACTCTGCGGGTCTCCCACAGCTGAACTCAGCGCTGCTTGGTACAAGCAAGAGCACTTTGCCTCTGGGAATGCTGGTATTTCCCAGACACACAGCGGGAACTGCACGGGAAAGCTCCCCACCTTGCCACTTCTTAGGGCTTCATCCTGCAAACTTTTATATGAAGTCACTCTTTACTGAGGCCGCTGGGATTATTAAAGCTACTCCACTGTCCATAAGAGGTGAGATCTCCCAGCACACCACAATCATTCCCAGTGCAATGTGCTGGCTTCATGGCTGTTTAAGTCAGAGGTAAATGCTCCCTCGCTCTCCTGTGCTTAAAGGTGCTTGTGATCATCTGAAACCACTGCATCCAAGAAAGATGGCATAAGAAGCCTCAGCTTTGAATATTTTACACTTGTTTTCTGTTTTAATACTTGATTATCTCTGCCTGGCCATCAGCGTGATAACTTGTACCAGTTTATTCAGTAAATATCTTTTCATTTTCCCAATGAGCATTATTTATGACTAGCAAGGAAACCTTTGCCTCCAAAGGCAGAAGAAGAATGTCTTCTTGTTTAATTACCATGTATAGCTAGCTGCATGGTGATTGGAATAAAATAATTCACTTTCTATTCCCAGAAGAGTTTTTCCTAAGTGCTTTGGGAGGCGAGGGGGAGGCTGGCAGATGAGTGTAATCTCAAGAAGCACACTGTAGTGGAATCCAGCACTAGGAGCCAGATGGCAAGGTTGCACTGAATAGCACATTTTTTTTAATAGCTGTGAAAATTCACTGTCTGCACATGGCTTTACTGAATGACAGCAGAGAGCATTTCTAATTTATCTGGTGCTACAATTAGGTTATCCCTTCAGAGGGTTCCCTTTCTTTTTCACATAAGATCAGGGCCCAACTTCAGTACCAAAGGCAATCTTTAAGTATCTGTGAGAGTTCAGAAAGCAAAGAGGGCAAAGCTGTGGGAGGAGAAACACTAAAAAAGAGAGAAAAATTAGTTCAGGAGAGGATTAAGATCAGGCAGCACCTTGGCCTTGTTTTGTGCAACCCTCTGTGAGGTGGCTCCGTTGTGTAGCTCTCGGGTAACATCCATTGAGTGTGTTGGGACCTTATGCAATGTCCTTTGAATGCACTGGGATCTCCACACACATTTCCAATGATGGGAATGAGAACCAGAGGTAGTCAATAATTTCCCATCATGCTTTTAAATATAGTTGCAGTCATAAATGCTGTGTAAAGAATGTTACCCTAGCAGTACATACATATGGGCTTTATGTTAACATGGTTCTGAAAGTTACATTAGAATATTAGATTACACTTGAAATCTAAAATGTATTTTTCATCCATCAAATGATGACTGGATCCCAGATTTTGAGTTTTTTTACTCCGTTCAGACATATAAATTCCCCAAATCCCCATGAATTTATATGATCTGTGAAAGTCCAGTTCATACACAAATGCCCCTTTGCGTGTGTAGAATCATCTGTGGCAATAAATGAAAGACAAGACAAACCCTGCCACTGCCTTTAGGCAATCCCCTAACTGGTAATGCTCTTCTGGGCAGGGGTGATGGCAGAATTTGCAAAGACCACAGACAAAACACACAATTTGAGAAGCATGGGCAGTCCTGTGGGCTTCCACAATGTACTACAAAGCAGTGAAGAAGGACTAGGCTGAGACCTCCTTAGAATCAACAGATCCATTAAATCTCCCCTGGAGTGGGCATATGTTTCACACGCCCCTGGAAACTTGGCCTGTTGTGATGGTTGTGTCTTGCTCTGAATGCTTCTGGTGCATGGGGTAAGTTCCTCTGCCTGAAGTCAGACAGCCCATGCAGCTTCTGTGCTTTTGACCACAGAAGTCTGGGCCACTTCTTTCAGTGGAGCTAAACCCAGGGTTCTATCTTGCTCTTATAGCCTGCCTGCATCAGGGAAATGAAAAAATGAGTCCACCTATGAGAGCTGATGTGCTTGGAGAGCTTAACCGTGTACCAAGCACATTTGTCAGCATGAGCCACTAAGATTGGACGAATTCAGAAACTTCTGGAATACAGTTTTGGAGTTATACCAACTAAAACAAAGTCCATGTGTTGCCCATTGTCTAACTCTGCAGCTCTTTATTCTGTCATTGAATACTGACTTGCCCTGCTACTTACAGAAAATGACACTAAGAGCAAATGCCCTTCTTCCATGTTGTCTGCATATTTAAAACTGTGTAAATGTAAAGGCCATTAAAACCCTGCAAGCAAAGCTTTGCCTTGTTGGTATAGTTTGCACTGTACCTAGCCCAGCGGGCCCCACAACAAACCTGGTGATATGCACCAGGGTGATACGCACCCAAAAACTGGGAAAGAGCATCTTCAGACATAACACTGCTGCTAAGATGATGCCACAGTGTCTGTCTCATCTTAGACAGGGACACCTGAATCTATTTGAACAGCAGAGTTCATCCTTTGCAAAAAGCTGCCTTCAAAATAGGACTTGTTGTGTCTTATCTGAGCCGCAGACGTTGTTTTGGCTTTGAGTGTAGGGGTCGGTCCTACAAAGTCATTGCTAGAACAGGCTGAAATGTTTTTGTGTTGTTTTTGCAGACTGATGCCTGGGGATAATCAGGGGTAAAAAAATCTGTTTCTTCCTACATTTCAAGGTATTTTTCAGGTACACAAATCACTTCTGTTTCTCTTTTCACTTTTTTGTCATTTTCTGTATATTATTCATATTTTTGCTTCTCATCTTTACCCATTTCCCATGGGAATGTGGATGAAAGGGTTAAATAAAAGACAGAATTTTCTTTCTCTGATGCTTCTAGCAGTCTTTTCCTTATCTGAGTCAATATTTTCTTTTCCAGGATGCTATTTAATTCTTCTAAGATGGGAATAGTTTTCCTTAAAAATAAAACATCTTTAACAACAACAGAAGAGACAATTGGATCGGCTCAGTACAGCTACACATGGTGATAGCCAGACTGATGATGATGTAAAATCATCCTTTTACTCTTCTATTTGAAGATTGCATTTTCAAATGATACTTCATTGACAATCAATAAATGAGTTCTTTACTGCTGTCAGCACTACTGAGTCAATGCAGCGCTGAGAGCAAGTGGAGAGCTGTACTGACTCAGCCACACTTCAGGCAACACTTAATTCATCCTTGGGCCCAGAATCCTTCTATTACACTGAGAGATGAAAAAAGGAGCCCCACTAAACTGCTTTCACATATCGTCATCACGTTTTCAGGTTCCTCGTCAACTGTTCCAAATTCAGATGTAGAAATAATCACAAGCTGAGCTCAATAACTTCTCATCTGACAGAAAACCTTCCTGAAAGATGTCCAGCCTTGATCTGATGACATCAATGGAGTACTCACCATTTCTCAGAGTAAAGCATTTCCAGTGACTAGTCACCCATGCTCTTGATAATTTGTTTCACTGATTCAAGATGATTTTAAAGCACTTTTTTTTCTGATTCCCCTGCCTAGCACAAAACCAAGCCAAATTATATGAAATAATCCAGCTCTATCTGAAAGTGCATTTCTGAGGCCTGACTTGAAAGAATCTTCTTTTGCACATCTCAAATTTTGCATTGGGGGCAGAATTTATCATTTATAAATTTTCAGTTTCTTAACTAGTTGATTACACCCACAGCTCAGGTCTAATTGCTTCTATTCCTGTTCAGAGGCACAAAAAATTGCATCAAGATAAGTACCCTTGGAAATGTTTAAAAGACCCTAATGTGTATGGCCAGAACTGCCCCACTTGCAGACAGTGATAATCTAGCTGTCATGGACTAATGAACTGTAACCTGGAATTCTGGTTGATCCTGTCACCCTTGGCCAAAATAGTCCAAGGAGGGAAGTGACGCATGTTGAAATCTTGTTTTGAGAACTGGACATTCAGATTTCTTCCATGACTGCTCTCAAGGTTGTGTTGTACTCTCAGTGAAATTGTTTGTGAGAATTTAGAAAAACTTAATGATGGAGGACTATTGCCTGGATTCTGCTGTGGAAAAAACCCTCATTCTAACTGCAGAGCCATTTCATAGCCTTTGCAAATAATTCCACTTGGGCCCTGACTGGCTACAGTGTGAGATACCCTGTTGTTTTACAGCTTACAGCCCTTCTACAGGACTACTTTTTAACTTACAATTAAGTTTAAACTTTTGTATCATTTCCCTTTTCCATTGTCTGCATAATCGAATGTGGCAGATTTTAGTGTTTGTTTGCCTGAAAATGTTGTTTGTTTTTTAAAGAAGCGTTTTCTATTTATTTTAGTATTCCTTCCCCTGGGAAACAACATTTGGAACGATCCAGGAAATAATATTTTAACAAGCATTAAGCTGCCATCATTGAGACCACATAGGGAAACTGACGCAGGAGGGAGGAAAAGTGGCTGCCGTGTGCCATCCTCAAGTGTCATTTATAAAAACATGCATTCTGTCCTCCTCAAAAGAGTAATTCTCATGCTTCTTAAAACAAAAAACTAGGAAATGTTAAGTTCAAATTAAACAAATTGTCTTTAAAATCCCCATAAGTCACTGAGAACTAGTGAAAGCTGAGTTTGAGTTTTAATTCCCACCTGACACCCCACGGAGAAGCAGCGGTGTGTCGCGCTTGCATCAGACCTCACTTTTTGCCAGCTTGCCTTAAACATGCCAGGTTGTTTGCACCTGGAGGGCCATGCTGTGAAGCAGCAAGAGGAGCTTTCAGTTTAGTAGGAAACAGCCCCAGAGCCAGTTTTGGGGCATTTTGCTGCCTCTGGTGGCTGTGGGTTCGTTCTGCTGCCCAGACCTTGCCAAACCAGGGAAGTTCTGTAGGAGGACATGTCACCTCTGAGTATAGCTGGCATATGACATTTACCTGATTTCCATGGAGGAGCGAAAAATGTTCAAACAGTTAAAACAGCCTCACATGTGAGCAAAAGTTTACAGGGAAAAAATTGATGAGCTTGGGAAGAAGGGTGACCACCAAGCCATGCTTTGTGCGCTGGTGTTTGCAGCCAGCAGTCCAGATAACAACTTGGAGAGGAATCTGGGTAGGAGCAGTTTCAGTGAGTAACTTACCATTTCTGTCCGGGCAGCTAAATCAAAAGTCACACCTCTTCAAGCAGGGCTGTCGCTCAGACTGGAGCAGCACCAGGTGCAGGGCTGCCCGGGCTGCTGTGGACATGCAAATCACTGCACATACGGAGGGGATCAGCCAGCAGCTCTTTTCTAGGTGCTTGAGCGCTGCCTGCCCTGAAAAGTACCAATTACCGCCATTTAATGGGGAAATCTGCGGTGTGTAAAAACTGTTGCACCAGTGATTAGGTCTTTCCAGACACGGCAAAGTAGAAGACCCAGACCGGAGCCCAAAGGACTGCCTTCAGACAATGCTGTCAGCAATCCCAAATGATGATTGCCCGGACAAATGTTGCTAATGAAAATAAAATTAACCCGTTTGCCACCGTCAAAGTGCACAGGAGTTTTGTCATCACCAACAACGGTACCACCACCTTATATTTCCATTCTGACCCTGATAAGTCTGACAGCAGACCAGAGTCAGGTGGGGCAAGACAAAGTGTAAATGGTATGAAGAAAATTGTATTTAGCAGTTGCACCAAAGCAATTCATCAATTCCCAAAAAAGACAAGCTGATATATATTAATGCCTGAGCATGTTTCTTGGCATATTTTGAAAGTAGGAGGAAGTAAGCATGTCTATTTTGGGGGAAAACAGCCCCATTTGTGGGATATGATCTTTGCAGAGAGCTGCCATGCATGGGCAATGTGGGGGTCATTTCAAGGGATCTGCTTGCGACAGAGAGCTTTGCCACTTCCAGCTGGGCCCTCGGGCTGGCTGTGTATGTGCAGGATGAAACACAGAGAAAGTCTCACACCCAGATCTGCAAAGCACACCCTGGTGTTATGGATGTGGTTTTCTCCTGCTTGCTTTGTCTGAGCTGCTGCTCTGAGATGTTGGCAGGCAGATGTGGAAAAGTGCAGTTTTTCTCTCCCTATCGTTTGTGAGGTTTTACCTTACACATGAGATATGCTGCACCGTATTTCTAAGGTTTGCTTTTGATACCTGCTCAGTAAACTCAAAGCAGTGATGTTATTTGAGCAATATAAAAGGCCATTATCATGATGGCATATGGTGATGTTATATATTGCATAGCCTATCATTGTCTTGCTAAGTGATTTCTGAAATTCTACACATAGTTTATCCAAACCAAAGGTTTTCAAAGAATATAAAGGGGAAATGGTATGACAGCCTCTCTGCATCTACATTAATTTGAAGAAATGTGTCACTGGTAACTGAGAGTTTGTAGCTTTTCACATATGCATTGAAAAGTTTATTATATTTCATATTTGACATATGTTCTTATAATTTTGAAAAAAAAAATCACATTAAAATGTTCCATTTTAGTTTTTGATTGTCCCATAATTTTTGTGTTCCATAAGCTATGTGCTGATAGCTAGCGTTGGGAAAAACCTTCTCAGTTCTTTACAATTTGCTTTGTGGCCAGCACAATAAGTCTGCCCACAAGACTTTCCACTGCCTGAAAAGTTCAAACTAGTGACCCTTTCAAGGGAAACAGCCAGTGGTTCCTAATCCAGGGAACAGAAGAGACAGATGCTCTGCCTGATGAGCCCACTTCAATCACAATTTATTATACTGGAATTCAGAGTAATGTACAAAATTAAGAGGAGAAAAAACCACTTATTTCTGTGCACTTCTTTTTCAAACCTCTGGAGATGAAAACCCAAGAAATCTGTGGTTGTTCACTTTAAAAATACTGCTGGAGGAGGAGGAGAAGGAGGAGGAAGATTATGTTTAGGCAAAGAATTCACCGCAAATAATTTTTCTAGAGGGCCTGGCTAATTCAGTTTGTGAGTTACGAGATTTTTAAGAGCCTTTATTCAAAACCATTTTCTGTATGCTTTTAAGAAACTTTGGTCTGTACAAATATTAACAAATGTGATTCTACTGCAGATCCAAGATTTGATATCATTAGTTCTGTCTAAAGATTTGCAGCTCATTTCACTGAGCCCAAGTTAGGAAAAACTAAATATTGTCTTATTTTCCTGTGATTGCCAGCATAAGTGAATTTAAAATTGCCTTTCCATCAATACTATGTTAAAAAATTTGCTGTTTCAGACTTCTACTAATTTCTATTAATTACCTATTTGTTAAGCTATTAACATTGAATAAATTAAGAAGCCACCAAAAAAAAAAAAAAAGTGAACACTTCTTATTTACTCAAGATAATTTTTAGATATTCAGGCATCTCTGGTGACAAAAAATGAGGGTACATTTTTTCTGCACGATGTCATTCATGGATGCCCAGCACTGAAAAAATGACATCTTATCACTGCTGTAAAGACATTTAGCCTGTGGGATCACTCAGTGGGCTGAACAGTCTGACACCAGCAGTGGGATGTGCAAGATCCAGGTTAGTAAAGTCACAGTCCATGCCCTACAGTGGAAGGAAACCATCTGGTCTTATAAAACAGAAGGTTTAAAATCATACAGACTAGAAATTTCAGCATTATCTACTCTATTAGTGTATTAGGGATGCTGGAATGACTACACTTATCCTTTAGAAAAATCTTCAAAGCAATCACAAGTTTGGCCACATGAGAACAGATCTTCCAAAACTGGAAATGGGCATTTCCTCCTGGGTGGCTAGAGAACTACATTTTGAGATCCTTGTTTGTACTTATTTGGATAAAAGGAATAACATAAATTCAACAAGGCTTTTGATTTCATTACTTTGTTCTGTCTAGCTGATGAATATTTATCATAATTTATTTTTCTATGCGGATTTAAAGGCGGCAGCTTTTCATGTCTGGCTGAGAAATGTGGGTTCCTAACTCCTTCACTATTTGGTCATGATTTGGGCTCCAGGCCTATCGGTCCTGCGACTGCAATCACATGGCATATAAATGTATTCAAAGAATGAGGGCTAAATTCTCAGACACTGGAAAAGTGATAACTCCATTTCACCTCTTACTTTTGACACTTATTAAGCAAAATGCTGTCCTTAGTTAGCCAGCTGACTCTCTAAAATGGAGGTCTTGAAGGCCATGAAATAACTCCAGATACATAGGTAGAGTTGAAAGCAAAACTCCTTTGCAGTAGCAGCCTGCTATCTTGCAGCCATGGGTCTTCCACTTCACACAACCATGTATGTCTGGAGACCTGTGAAAAACCTCTCATGAGTTGCTCTTGATACAAATTACTTCAGTTTGTCTGGGAAAAGACAGCATCCGAACCAGGCTCCCTCATTGAGCCCTCAGTGATTAATCACTGTAAGTGTGTGGGAGGAAGGAGCTGAATGCTCTGACACAACTCTGCCCAGCTACTGAGCCAGTGAACTGGGGGAACTGGGCAGGGAACAAGGGAACAAGGAGGTTTCTGCCCACACCCTCATCCCAGAGATTTATGAAGAGGATGTTTGAGGTACGAAAAGAAAATGCCGGAGGACAAAGAGGAAAGATTACCCAATGCAGTCTGACTCGCGATCTGTGCTCTTGGAAGGGGATCAGCCCTGTGGAGGGGAAGAGGCTGATATCTGGAGTTTGCCAGCTTTGTGCTAGCAAGTGAGCCGGCTGCACTCTGCACAGCGGGCTGGCAGCAGGGCTGCGCGCTCGCACCGGGCGTCAGGTGGGAACAGCAGAGCCCGGATCAGCATCCCTGCTCTTGGCCTGCTCTGGGAACAGCCTGAACCACCTGGGCTGTGGCTGCTCATATGGCTCGGTACACACACACCACTAGAAAGAGGCAAAAGCAAACATTACCAAAAGCAAAAACAGAAAGCCTGGGATGTCTGGGATCTGGGTGGATCTCTGGACCAAAACTTCCTTTGGGACGCAGGAATTAGCAAAACTGGCTGAAGTCTCACCACAAAGGCTTGCGAGCACTCCCGCATGCTGTGCGGAGATTGCTGCCTTCTCCTGGTGAGCCGGGCAAAGCACAGCTGGAGAAACGAGCACAGCACATCTCACTCTTGTTTGGAAAGGCCTCACTATCTCCGACTTCCATGCCCCTAACATTGTCCATTTTCATGTTTTGTGTAAAAAAAGAACTACCTACAAACCTGTAATAGTAAAATCAGTTGCAAGTACATCATGGATTCTATCATTGCTACACAGAGAATATCCCACCAAGTTTACTCCCCGCCACCCCAAAATTACTAAGGAGAGGGAAGCAAGTAATACCTACCAAGGCATCAAGGCAAGGGAAATGAAGAGGGCTTTGGAAGAAGAAGAATGTGGACATCTGTTGGTTACTAAAGTGCTGCTTTTCTGCCAGGGCAAACAGACAGAAGGGGGAAGTGGATGAGGGAAGTTTCTCTGCTGGAGCTCCCTGCTCGCTACAATTGCTCCCGGAGATAAGGAGTGGATCAAGGGAGATAGCACGCTTGGCTCGGCTCTGCTGGGCTCTGCGGGGCTCTGCTCTGCTCTGCGGAGCCCGGCCAAGCCGAGCGCGTGCACAGCTCCCTGCGTGGAGTAACCCCACTGGCAGCTGGACACCAGGGAATTTAAGGGAAAAAAAAAAAAAAAAAGGCGATTTTTCCCAGATGTACCCTGGAGATGAGTTTTTTCACGAATAGCCTTGCCTCACTAAGACCATCAGGGCTCCTCTGGAGAGCCTTGCTGAAGGCCAGGGCCTGGCTGGGCTGGCAGGAGTTTGGGATGGTGCCCCCAGAGCCTCACACCTCTGGCTCATCCCACTGTGCCCGTGGCGAGGCCATCGGACCTGCCCTCACTCTGCTGCCCCAAGGCTGCTCAGCGCCCTCTGGGAGGCCCGCACCCTCTCCCGTCTCCAGTGCTATTCTTCTGCCAAAATTGTTTTTTGCTTTGTGAGAGATCAAAGGAGAATAAACATCTCCATCTTCCCTCCGAACATATCCAGCCTAATATGCGTGGTATTTTTATTGTGGAAGGGAGCGATTTGTAAGAAGAAATGAAAATCTCCAGCGTGTCAGCTCATAGGAGCTAATGATGTTTACACAGACATACCACACTGATGGAATAGTCCCAACATCCCTTTCTGTGGGAGGGGGGGTAGAAAAAAAAAATGAGCTGGCGGGGGGGGGGGGGAAGAAGGGGAAAAAAAAAGGGAAAAAGAGAAAGGGAGAGACAGCGGCGAGAGGAGTGACCCAGGCTCCCCTCCCCCGGCTCTTTCCTGCGCAGCAACCTGTACTTGACCCTCCCGCGCCTGGCTCTGCTCAGCATGCAGCCCG
>VZRO01002987.1:371977-422708 GCA_013397915.1 Daphoenositta chrysoptera
CAGGGCCGGGATTGTCCGGGCCGCCGCCGCTGTTTGCCAAGCACTACAAGTGGCGGGGGAACTGGGTCCACTTCAGGGTGGAAATATTTCAAATGCTTCCTGGGATGGAGATGGGGGAGAGGCCGCCCGGCCAAAATTTGCGGGAGGAGAGACCGCCTGCCCCTGCCCGGCCCCCTCAGCCCCTCCCAGCCCGTCCATCCGCACCCTTTTGAAGTCCAAATTCTCGCTTATTTGGGTGGGGTGCCGGGAGCACCCTGGGAACCGGGATCCCTGAGTGCCACTGGTCCCTTTGCTTTCCTATCCCATCCTTTCATCCCTCCGTGCACCCATGGGTGCATTAGATCACCTTTGCTGGGGGCATGTCCCAGTGGGTGCCAGCTTCCTTGGGCAAGAACCACGGGAAGGGATCTCTAGAAGACCTTATGCGGTTATAAAAGGCAAAGGAAACAGAAGGTGAAAGGTCTCAGAGTTTAAAAAAAAGGGCTTTATGAGTCAAATTTTCACATTGTCAGAGTCTTTCAGCCTTGCTAGTTCCAAGTTGTTGCAGTATTGTCTAATCCCTGCTATCCATGTTTCTGCTGCAGCTCAAGGGGGAAGCCAGAGTGGACGAGTCCAGCAGCAGCCATTCTCTACCTGCCCCGACTCTGTTTTCCTCTGTCTTTGTGCTGGGGAAGAACTATTAAAATGCAGTTCTGTGAGTCATAAGTTCCACTGTTAAATATTTCTTTCTAAATGTCTGTGATTGTACAGTTTCCTTGGATTTTGCCACAGATTTCACATAAAATTCTCAGAGAAAAGCCTTTTTTCCCTCTTTCTTTCTTTCTTTCCTTTTTTTTTTTTTTTTTTGGTTTTGTTTTTTTTTTTAATTCTCCAGTCCCGTTGTTTCCTGAAGTACAGGCTTGCTTTTAGCAACAGACCAGGTTGCTCTGGACTGACCTGTTTCCCTCGGAGCTGATTCAAAGCCCCTGACTGGGTCAGGGCACCAATGGAAATTTCAGACTGCACAAAACAGAGAGAGGCTGCAGGAAAGCCAGAGTGACAATTAATATATTTTTTAAATAGCACTATGGGTAAAACTGTGTGGAGCATCTCCTCAGCGATGGAACTGCCAAACCTTCCACAGCTCACACATTGATCAGTGTGTAAGCCTCTGATGCTGCTTCACAGGCCCACATTTGGAATGATGCTGCTGGTAGAGAAGTCGATCCCAGAGCAGTCGGGGGTTGGAGGGGATGTGTTTACACCCAAGCCTTATCTGAGCCTGCTCACAGAATGCGTTGTAGTGTGCATGTGAGATAGCTGCTTGTCCACACTGAGTGCTGAGAAGGTTGCCAATCTCCTGAGCTTTGGAGCCAGGCATTTTTAATTTTTTTCTCTTTCTCAGCTTCTATAGAAAACACAGATTTTAAACCCAGCCTCTGTCTTGAGTGACTATTGTCTTAGTGCATCCCTTAAGACAGGACAAGAAAAATGTGGTGGAATAAATGGCCACAGAGGATCTTGCCAGAGTGGACCCAGTCAGTCCTCTGGCATGGCCAGGTGCAAGTAGCTGTGAAAATAGCTATTGAGGGAAACAAGTATTGCCCCATTCACCTAGGTCTCGGGGTATAGCTGAATGGTTTTGTTTTCTCTGAAGTCAAGAAACTGTCCTCAGCATGGAAACCTCCATTATGTTTTTAAAACAGCATTGCTGAAGGCTGGTAACCACATAAGGCAGCTCAGCTCTGAAATACCACAGAGCTACGGGGTGCTGAATTTTGACTGTGAAGGGGATGCAACCACGGCACCTTTAGTGCCTCTGCACATATCTGCTAAGGAAAAGTCTCTAGACTCTGGCTTTGGACATAAGAACAAACTCATCTGGCACTGGAGAAGAATGGCACTATTATTTTTCTCATTAGGAAATGTCAGCAAATGTGTGCCAAATGCCCAGTTCTGTGTTTGTAACCATTATACTCATGAATGCCCTTACAGAAATAATGTGGTTACTGGTCCAGTTGTCTGTGATTTTGTGCCCCATAGCTGGGCTTTGCACTTCTCTGCAGTTCTCCTTATCCATAAGCTTTCCAGTTTTTCAGATTTTTAAGTAAATACACTCCAGAGTAAAAAAAAAAAAAAAGTCAAGTAGTCCTATTTTAAAGGCAACCCCTCAGTAAAACACACTCAAAATGAGATAGATTGAAGTGCTTTGATTTAAATCAGATCCCAAGACTCCTGATACTCCCTTCCAGAATAGACACATCATAGGGGGTCTGTCAGTGTGCAGTGTCCCAGTGTTGTTCACCTCACTGGTGAATAGCCTTAATTTTGTGCTCTACTTGAAAGCAGGTAAAATCCCTGTAGTTTTTCTCATGTAAGAAGACATCATCCTCAATGAGGTATAAGGAAACAAACAGACAAAAAGCTTCTTATTAGAGAGAAATGCGTATCAAGTTTCTCTCCCATTTAAGACCTTGTTTTCAGTGCATAACCTGATGCTGGATGCTGCTTGGATTATTATAATGGCTGCATGCAAGGCTGAGGAATACCTTGTTTCTGCCCTCCCTCTTCCCCAATTTTTCCTCATTTTCACCTTTGTCTTCTGTTTCTTTCAGTGCAGGTTCAGAAGCTCAGTTGTAACTTACGTTGTTGACATTACATGTTTGCCAAGTTTGGGTATTACAGCACTCATGCAGCTCCAGTTTCATTCAGGTTTCCCTATGTGCTTTATCCCTTTTATCTTTGGCCCTGTTAATGTGGTTGCCCTGTGACAACACTTGCTGGAAGACGTACAGGAGGGCTGGAGCAAGCCGTGTTTCCCGGTGGCTGCCGAACGATCGCTGCCTTCGCAAAGGCACCGTACCCCAGCAGGAGAGAGCAGAAGAGCCCGTGCTGCTCTCCTGCGCCCTTCCCACGCAGTTATCCAGCTCAGCGCTGCTCCTGGCAGGGAGATCTGTGTCTTTTTCAGGGAACTCAGCTGGGCCTGTTAAGGATACCCCAAAGCAGCCCAAAACCACAGACTTTTGCAAATGGGCAGGTTTGCCTTCTATTTACTTCTCCTTTTATCCTGCTAGCGAGGGATAATCAGCATGCAGACAGTATCTAGCACTCCCAGATAAACTGCATCTGTACAGGCTCATTCAGACACAGGCTATAAATACCCTCTGCCTGCGCACAGACTGCCGCCACGCTCCCTGGGTGCCTCTTCCAGGGTAGCCTTTCCAAAAGGTTTTTGGAAAGATCCTCGGGCAGTGCCCAGACCGTGCTGGGACGAGACCTGAGAGCTGTGATTAGCAGCGTGTGAATGCTGCTGCGGCAGAGGCACTGACCATTTCCCTTCTCCATTTATACCTGTATGGTGTCAGTGCTGTGATTTAGGTAGGTTCCCTGTCAGCCGGGACAAAAATTACAGCCAGCACTCTGGCGCAGGACTCTGGGAGCCATTCAGGGCATTTCCCTTTCCAGAGATTTGTTTCCTCCAGAGCAACTCGCTAAAGTAACGCCTTCCTCCTTCCCACTGCCCTCGACTTCATGTTGAAGACACTGTTAACCTGGTGCTGCCCTTCTCTTCATCCTGACATAGAAAAATGGATCAGGACGTGAAGGAAGAGTTAAATAATTAATTTAGAGGTATCTCATTTTCCAAATCTTGCCTAATCCGGCTTTCCAGTTTAGCATTCATTTTCCCCACCCTTTTGTATATACCAGTTTCAGCCCTTTATCTCTCCCACTTCTAAATATTTTACTGGGGTTTTGTTTTATACAGCTGAGAGGAATGCTGTTCTGATAAAACAGGGCTATAATCTCCTCAGGCTGCATTTCCTTAGTTCCCACTCTTCATCTGTAGCTTTTAAACAAAAAATCTTTACTAGATGAAAATAAAGACGGTGAATTTCAGTGGTACATTTAATAATTCATAAATCAAATGAAGTTCAAACAGGTTCAAAGTTTAAAAGTTTAAAAGTTTTGCTGAAGCTTTAAAGTTTAAACTGTCAGAGACTTTGACAAAAAACTTTTCCTGTCTGGAATATTTAAGATTGTTAAACCATATTACATGCATGGCTATTGCTACATTTTTTCAACCATAAGTTGTCTTCTAAAAGAATATTAATTTTATGTTGTCTTTAAACAACTAATACATATGCAGTATAAAGAAGCAAATTATTAGGGTAAAGAAGATCACAGTTATATAACCTGCATATTACACACACTTTTTTCAGGCCAACTTACTTTGGCCAGCAAGAAATCACTTGATTTATTAATGCTACATGCTAGAGGGGTAGGAAAGGTCTCCTTTTAATGGCTTGGCCATTATAAAAGAAGAATTCAGGCGAGTATACGTAACTACAACGTCTGAAAAGCATTAAGTTTTATGCATGGTGTCCTTACAAACTTTGGAAAACATGGAAAACCTATTTCTGTTCTTGCTTATACCAATATCAATATCAAAGTCTAAATGCCACTGAAACCAGTGGATTTTTATGTGGTCTTATTTATGCTGACCTAATTTCATTAATGTACGCAAGGATCCTTTCATTCACATCTTTATCATTTCCAAAGCATTTAAAGTATTTTCAGAAATATATTAATTTCATTCATTGCATTTCTGAATGCAATTGTAGCTCTAAATGAGATTCTGTGAAAGAAATATGTTATAAATAGCACATTAGGCAGATGCTCCTAGCTAAAAAGAGGAACAAATTTCCCTTGGGGAAAAACTGGCATGGCATCAGAGGAACCTCACCAGCATACAGTGGCTGTGGCCCAGGCTCAGCTCAGATGTAAGCACCACCAGTAAGCATAAAATTTGACATCTTTCCTTTAGTAAAAGTAACACACACTCTATCTGTCATTATTAGCCTCTAAAATTAATTTAGTTTCCATGAATGAGCTCATGAAGCAAGCTGTTTGTTATGGTAAAAGCAGAAACATTAATAGCTTTAAATGGTTTTAACTGAGAAAAGTCTGATAGATGGGGAATGGAAATAGGCATTATAAGTCCCTTAGTTTCTCGGGGAAATCAGGACTGGAGGAGACAAAGTAAGGGAGACAGTCAATCCACAGCTCCTGATGTTGCATAAGGTGTTAATAAGAAATGTATGTCTCAGAGCACTTCTAAAACAGTTATTTTTGACTCTAAAGCAGACCAGTTGCAATTCTGAAAGTTCAGCAGAGAGCACAGTCATGTTCTTCCATCAGTCAGGAATCCCTTACTCCTTCTAATAAGTGCAGATTTCTTCCAGCAAGCAGCAGGGAATGTTCTGCACATGTCACAAGACTTGTCTCCAGCCTCTCCAACTGCCTCGCTCTGGCTGAAGTTAACAGTGACTAAAGGGCAGCTTCCCAGCATCCTACTCCAGTGGATTTCCATCACCCCAAGGGCTCGTTGGGATAGCATGTGAACTGCGGTGTGAATGAACTGCAACATGGGCTTACAAAGTGTTGTTCTGCCCGCCAGGAGATCATTTACAAGAAGTCAATAAAGGAGAGATACAAAACTCACCAAATGAAGTCATTTAAAAACATGCATTCGTGGAACAGTGTTCAATCGATGTAATTAGGAAACCTTGGCAAGCACCCAGGCCTGTGTGCCCACAAGTTCATCTAAGGAGTAGTAGTGACAGAACTCAAAATGCAGAATTAGGGGTTAAAACTGAATATATCACGAGGGATGTACTTCCAAAGTGCAGTCCAGAAATCTCCATGCTGAGCTGGAAGATGCCTGTAGGCAGAAAGCACTACCATAAGGTGGATCCAAACCTTAATCCACCACCTCCCTGCCACCCAGGGAGATTAGATATCTGCCTTATGGTCAGTGATAAGGTGGTCCTACCCCCACAGGGACCTGTTGAAGCTGAGTGCCTGCAGATCTTCAGTTATGGGTCTCTAGCAGCTGAATATATGTTTTCCATCTTGCAATTTTAGGCTTAAAAGCTTGAGATCTCTTTGTTCGTTTTGGAGATGCCACTTCAGCATAATAACATGACTTGGCAGTGTCTCACCCACAATGATTTTGATCTCATTTCAATGATAGTTTAGCATCATTAACTTGGGAATGACTTACTTTCTCTGCTAAATGCCAACAAATTGCTGAATGACTCTTTTATAACTTTCTGCCTGGGAAGAAGCAGTGGTCATCTTATGACAAAAGTATAAATGAATCACAATTCATGATTTCTGTTAGCTAAAGAGTCAACATAAATAGGTTGTATGGAGCTTTTTATTTCAGGGACTACTAAATGGTATGGCCACTACCCCAGATGTTCGTGCTGGTTTTGCAAAATGAAAAACCTCCACAAGCCCTGCAGCGAAAGGAAACCGAGCAGCCATACAAACAATACTACAGATATCTTCTGCCTAATTTCCAGGCCACAGCTCTTTGGGGACTTCTCTGCATTCTTCTGGTGACTTGCCTCTTTAGTACCCTCCCTGCTCTGCTCATCTAGGGAGAAAAAACGCTCATTACTGCACAAAAATGTGGGTAGGGCCACGTCAGAAGGGACATTTTCACCAAGGATCGCTAAGCTATCTTCCCTTGGTGAAAGGGGGAACCCTTATATTCCTTTTTCAGATTACAGCTTATTTGTTTCCTGTCTTTAAAACTTTAAGGCAACTTGTGTCCAAGGTTGAACCAGGAAAGAGTCCTCTTCAAGTCCTGTGACAGGTACAGTGACAGAAAGAACAGAAAGCATGAAAATAGCTGTAATTGTGAAGAATCCCAGCAACATCATTTGCAATTGTTACCAGCCTGGGCAGGGCTCTCAGACAGGTTGGGATACAGATCCAGTAAGGTAGGGGTTAACAGCTTAGGGATGAGTAAAAGGCTGGCCCCAAAAACTGCTACACAAATGACTTTCTTTCAGCATGTTAGATGAGGAGACTAATCTGGGCAATCTTGGAAGAACAAATCAGGGAAGTAGTTTCCTGTGTGCTATCCAGGACCCTGGTACCAGCTGCAGAAAAGAGAAAGCAAACACCAGTTTGCTGGTCCTCAGGAGGTTCCGTTTCCTCTGGGAAGTGTTTTTCAAGAAGCCTGAAAGCTCCTTCATGCTATACTCCCTGCTTTTATTGCTGGTAGCATCCACCTAATGAAGTGTGATGCTGCAGGAGGACAGGACCCAGCCCTCCTTCTGGCTACTGTTCCCTGCCTATTTACAAGGCCCAGATCTGAGAGATTTCACCAGATCCTTTGCCTTCATGCAGCAGTGGTTTTGCAATGCTCCCCAGTCGCTGATGCCGCAGGAGAGCAGCAGGAGGCTGAGGAGCCAAAGTGGTCCTTGAGTGAGTGTTTTTGAGGAATTCTCCTCAAAGCTACTCTACTCGCAGTTGCCGCCGCTGGAGTGAGTCTGGGAATGTTCCCTGCACCCAGGTAAGGAGCAGGAGGAGCTCGACTGTGCACTTGCTGCTGGAAAACTTCACAGTGCCCAACTTTCAGCTGTCTCCTGGCATTTAAAAGAGTTGAGGGATGGGACAGTTCCAAACTGATGAGGCAGCTTTGGATGTACCATGAATGTGTCCTGTTACTCTAATGCTCCAGCAGATATTGGCAATTAACTGAGAGGTTTATGTGATGTGGGCTTTGGAGTGTTACAGTCTTTTCTACACCACTTGTTGAGACAAAGCTGTGCCTTCTGACTACTTTTAATGAAGAAAATGTCTGAGGTCTTGTTTTGCAAACTCTTAGCCTATTTTAATATAGGAGACCTCTGGGTTTTGAAGACAAAAAGATAGGTTTCCTGGGAAGAAGTTGGATTTTACTGGCCTTCTCAAAGGAAATTAAAAAATAAAATAAAATAAAATAAAATTAAAAAAGGAAAGGAAAGGAAATAAAGGAAATAAATTCTGCATTTTGTAACCACTATACTTACGAGACAAAAGCAAACAAAAACAAAATCCCCAATATATTGAGAAAAGTCCATCAAATCTGAGACAAAGAAGAATGCAGCAAGAGAGTTTTTGGTATCTGGCTCTCAACCACAATAAAGCATGGCCTGCTGTATTATACCAGCTTAAACTATTGTTTGTTAGCAAGGAAACTGTATGTAAGGATGTTAGGTTAGGGTTTGGTTTTTTGGTATATTACTACTGCAGGGGAACCCTACTCGTACCCAAAGACCCCTGTGTCATGAGACATAGGAAGAAGCTGAATTAAGGAGAAAAAATTTGCAGAAAAAGGAGCCACAGAATTTTTGTGTGCACTTTACTTGACTGAGCCGTAAGAATGAATAAGGAGAAGGTGTCAATGAGCAGGGCAGTGTCTGAGCTGTCCCACCAGAAATAACCTGGCCTGTCACCAAGAGGGCTGGTGCACAGGGAACAGCATAGAATTTCTCTAACCCCTCCCCAGACTTGTAGAATTCATCCCTTCATTACATCCTGGGGGAAACAAGTGCCACCATTTCATTCTGAGTTTCTGCAGGAGAAAAGGTTTCCCTTTTGTTTGTCTGCTGCTGGACTTTACCCCGGGTGTATTTGATGAGGGGCTTGCCCTGCCACCTGCCCTGGAGGTTCCACTGCTGTGGAGGGGTGGGCAGGTCTCACCAGCTTCAGGGAGGGCACCAGGACTGATATGCTGCCCTTCTGCCTGGCCCCACACAAGCTCAGGAGGTGCTCATCCAGCTCTCTGCCAAGCTGCTTCATGGAGCTAGACCAGCCCAATACTATTGACTTGACTTGTTTTCCAGCCTGTGAAAAGAAGTGAGAGCCAAGGTCTGTCTTAGGTCAGTTTAGGCTGCTCTGGATGTGCAACTTTAATTCTAGGAATGTGATAGTCGTTCCCATTGCACTTTTTTCACACCAGTCACTTTTCTGTAAACTAATATCATCTCTCTCAACAATTGTCTGTGTTTCCACCGGATGCAAATAGATTTCCAAACACAATTCTCCTGAAGATTGCTGGTTTAACCTCACTGCAATGCTGCCAATTATAACAACCTTTGGTCCCACATGCTGAAAATAACCTCCTGAAAGCAATGGATTCCCTGCAGAGTCATGCTCTCTACAGCATTATCAGGATCTTGCTTGCAAACGCCACCAGCAACCCCACACATCTGGCTACGTGAGCTCACTAAAGCCGGTGACACAAAACCAGGGGCAAGCCCTGGAGTTTGTGTGTCCCCAAGGCCTGCCTCCTTTTTTATTCAGGAGAGTTTTGCCAGATCCTCTGGCCAGGACCTGTGGTTTTGGAAGAGGAAACATTATTTGTCTCATGATACAGACATCAAATACAAACATGGGAGCTGCAGTTCCTGGCATGAAAGCTTTTTGTAGCAATTTACTATCCAACATCCTTATAATTAATGAGGGCTGTAACTACTATTTTTAGTACAGCTAAAATGAGCTATAAGTTATTAGAGAGAGACATGTTGTGTAATATGTGACTAATGTACCATCTTACCAAGAATTTGTATTAGATTGCTGAAAAATGCAGGGAAATGATTTCCAGAGTATTCCAACTACTCTGAATGCTCTTTGAGTGTACAGCAGAAAGCAATCTACAGCTTAGCTGGCTTGACTGGCTAATTATGTCAAAACCTTCAGAAAATTAAATTACTATAATGTCAATTCAGTCTGCATCCTGCAAGAAAGATGCGGCCAAATGTATTTCAGGTGTGACAAAATTGAAGTCATTGAAATTAACTGGGGCAAGAGGTGGAAAATGGAAATGGGAGAAGATTACCAAAGGTAGAATTGATGAAACAAGATGTTTCATTTACTGGGGTAATTAGCCTGACCATTAAAGCCTGTTTGGGGCACCAGGGCCAGAGACACCCTGAGCCTGTGAGGATCAGGCAGAAGTGGAGGAAGCTGAGTGATGGGAAGGAAGCTGAAACCCATGTGGGTCCTGGGAGAAAGCCACTGTCTCAGCATGCATTTGGTTTGTTCGGAGTAGGGTTTCATCTCTGTGCCTGCAGAGGTGGCTGAGTATCTTGCATTATTTGCTTTTTATCTGCCTTTGTTTAATTGCACTGTCACACGTTATTCAGCATCAAGTCCCCATCTTGGAAAATGGAGAAAGAGAATCTAGCTCTCTGTATATCTGACCCACCATCCGAATACCAGCTTCACAGATACATGCCAAAAAAACCTCAACAAAAACCTTCTTCCCACACCCTCTCCCCCAAGTAGCAACCCCAAGTAACACCCTTCTTTTCTAAGAAGTAGCATAAAACATTTTTTCTCTCTTCTCTTGAGTTGGGGCACATTCTTCCCTACATAATGATGTTGTTTTCTTGTCTGGCAATGTTGTACACACTGTCACAGCTATTTGCTATGCAATTCAATTCATAAAAGTCAGCAACCTGTTGAAGTGATTAGCCATATTTGCTTAAGAGACGCCCAGTACTGGAATTGCAGGGAGAGTGCATTACAGGTCGGAGTTACAATATTGACCAGGATCTGGGGGGAAGCTTGTACAATCACATTACCCATTCCTATTTATGACTCCTAAGCTAGTTAACCTTAATACAGCTGCTCTTAAGAGATACAGATGGGAAGTAACTCTGTATAAACTGCATACTGTATAAAGTTTATGTGCAATCAAGTTGAAGATGGAAAGATGGGGGAGTGGATCCTTGAGATGCAGCTTACTTTAGCTGCCAGGCAAAAGCACTGGCCTTGGCTGGAGCATCAAGTGTACCAGTCGAGACATCAGCATGTTCTTGAGAGAGTGCTCCAGCTAGGAGTATAAGGTCACCAGCACTGGCTTGGTGCCTCACTGCCCAGAGGACTTTTGTCTGTGCCTGGAGAATTTTTGTCTGCATCTTCTAGGCACTTCCCAGTAGAATGACACAATGTGAGGCACGTTTGGCACAGGTGTAAGAGGCAAAACATGCAGGGAATCTGGGTGACTTTACCTTCACCAGAAAGTGAGACATAGGTAAAAAGAGCAGGTATTCATTACAGAAGAAAAAAAATCCCTGTGATGGAGCACAGCCTTCAGAACACAAACTGGACAATAGAAACAGCAGTGGGATTTTTCAAAGCATGAAAGTAACCTAGCAACACATATTTATTTCCTGTTTTAGAAAAGGTGCTCTGAAGGCATGAATTCCTAGGAGATGAATCATATATGAAAGACATGCATTGTTTAGCTTTGAAATTGCATGTAGAATACCAGAGAGATAATTCTGCATATGTTCTCCTCCATTCATAAAGACTTGGTATGTTGATCACCTAGCAGGTGTGCGTACAAACAGAGGATGAAGTTGGAAAATCCTTGTGAAAGAACATTGATGTCTTTCCTCTCACATTTCTGTTGGTGGCACAAGTAGCAGCTATAGATGCATCTTACAGAAATTAATTCCTGTCCAAGAGATTATATTAGTACGTGAGAAAACTGAAGTTAGAAATTTCCTCTGTGTTCTTAGTTTAGTAAGCAGTCACATAATAACTTACTTCCAGGAGTTCAAAACCAAAAGAAGATGCTTATTACAGTGTTATTTCTGTTTGGGAACGTGTAAAGCTCAATGATTCAGGATTTATGTTTCAAGGAAATCAAAAGAAAATCAAACTTTACTAAGACAATTGCTAGTTCCTTTCTTTACATGAAAACCTTTCTATTTTCACAGTGACTTCCAATTTTCAAAACTAACAACACTTTTTTGGAAAAAATCAAGTCTGAATGGGCATAGTTTTATGGGTTGCATTGGTGGCATTTATTGTGCAGCTATAAGCACGAGATCTTTAATGGTCTTGAGCAAGCTAAACTCTGTAACTCTGTCCATAAGTGTACAAATATTGTTCCACCCGTGTTGAAAGATATTTATTGACACTTAGCAATTTATATGAGGTCATCGACCTTTAAAACAGGTCTCTTTTTGAAAATGTTATTGCTGTGTTACATTGCTTGATTAAAAATAATTAACTATCTACATTGTTTAATGACACTGCCAAACTACCAACAGTAAGGTGAAACAGAAATGTGAGACCTTAGAAACCTCTGCCTGCAGCTCATTGAGCCCTGTTTTTCAAAAAGAGAAGCTTCTTTAAAAAAAAAAATCCATGAAGATATAAAAATGTCCTAATTCTATTCCTGAGGGATTTGCATGGACCAGTAACTTCAGTATTTCCACTGTCTCCTAATCTTTAATATATTTGTCCTCCCAACACCTTTGTGAGAGAGCAAAAGGTCTTTTCTCTCTTTCAACAGATGGATATCTGAGACATGGAATAGATAGGAGAGGACATGGTGTGGGTATGGACTGATTTGTGAAATGCTGCAGGCATTAGTATAGATTAGCAGGAAAGCATTCTGGAAGACATTTCTTGCAGCAAAATGCCCAGGTATGCAACTAGTTTTTCACCCCACAGGCAATACTCATAGCAACTCCTGATAATTACTTATTGCTAATTGCCTTGCTTTTCCTGTTGCAGCAATTATTAAAAACTAAAAATTCACCTGTCTACCCCTGCAGCTGTCTATAACCGAGGGTGTCTGGGCACACCTTTAGTCCTCTCACATGATGCTGTCTGTGGCATCACAATGGGAAAATTCCCTGTGGCAAACACTTGACAGGGAAGAACTAAGCACTGCAGCTTAATGAGTAAATTATGAAGGATGGAAGCACAGCCAGCAATAAGACTGTGCTCTGGAATTTTAGCAGTTGATAAAGAATAAATATGATACCTGACAGCTGAGTGATACTGTGGAATAATACCCCTTTTTAAGATCTCACAAATGGTTCAGTCTCATTGGCTGTCTTGAAATGTGTGAGAAAATGCGATCTTTTCATGTTCTTCCCTTTTCAGAGTTTTTCTTTATCAACTTGTACTTACAATGAAAATAGCAACTTAGCCTGTCTTTTATATCTACCTTCTTACTTGCAGAATTAATAACCCAGTTTTAAGTAACAAAGATTGATCCCGCCCCAACAGCTTCAATCTCCCTGTCTCCAGTGGAAGATGGGAGATGCTTCAGCTCGGGGCAGAGACACAGGCAAGGACCTGGGAAAAAGAACTGAGCATTTATCTTGTGTCTTTCTTTGCTCCCCAGCCCAGGCCAGCCTTGTGTGTCAGTAGCTCCGTATCCAGTAAGAGAGCTCTGCAGCCATTTAGAAAATCAATTCCCAGGGTTTCTGGCTTGCTCAATTCTCTGCAAGTTAATGTGCACACAATTTCACAGCTGATTTCAACCCAAGCCACTAATGATGGTAATAAATGTCTTCCAATTTTATTAAGTCAGATGTAATTGGATATTTCAAAGCAACAAGAGGAATGGGACAGATTAGGTCTATGAAAATATGAGATTAAATTCCTCTTTCACTTGTGGCAGCTCTGTTTGAGTATCACAATTGGTGCCTGTGTACTACTAATTTATCAGTATCTATTTATGAGGAAATGGACTATCTGTGCACATATTTAACAGCTCTGAGTACTTTTAAAAGCAGAGTTTGCCTTGTTCTCTCTCAAAGGAAATGGGAATTCATCGCTCTCTTAGCACACGCCCCAGAGGCTGCAGCAAACACTTTGCTTTGGGGGCGTTCCTTGTTCTGCCTGTGCCCATCAGCTGGACAACACTTGCAAAGTGAAACCTGCTCTTTTTTGGCTGAGTTTAAAGGGAAGAAAATCCAACCACAGGCTTTGCACATGTTCACAGGAAATGGATAGCATTGCTCTGCTCATAAAGCATGGTCTGAATGAAGGAGAAGGCAGCATGTGTGTATAGTGGTGGCTATTAAAACTGACTTTTGGGTATTCTGGAGGTACTCTGTGCCCCATGCCTGCCTAAGCCACGAGTCTCTTCCCAGTGACTAGACACTAAATAGATACTGAGTAAGAACCACAGAGACCCCATAGCCCTCATGTCTCTGAAAGAATCAAGCATTATTGACGTGAAAAATGGAAACAAGAACAAATGTGTATTAACTTCAGGGCTGACAGGCTTTTACCTCAAAGTTGCAGGGGCAGCAGTGACTGAAGTAAAAGCATGAACCATGTAAAAGAGGTTAATAGAAGAATTTCTTTGCAAGAGCCAAGATGGGTGACAGGATTAAATTTCGAAGGGGAGGGCTAAGGTGACTAACTTAAAAAATATTGATAGCTGTACAAAGCTAATCACATAGGTGTCAGAAAAGACCTGCATAGTGCCAAAAGCACATGCGCGTTTTAAGAGAGTCACCTTTCAGACTCACAGAGTCAGACCAGCTGGAAGGGAGCCCTGGAGGCTGCCTGGCCCAGCCTCCTGGCCAAAGCAGGGTCACTGAAGCACTGAGTTGTAGATAGGAATCAAGGTTTGTCAGACTGTTAGTTTATTCTACTGAGCATTCTAGAAGAATTAATAGAAATGGAAATTACAGCTTGATAAGAAATTATGTTATTTAACTTATCCAAAATCAATGAAAGTTGGGAATTATTGAGCTTTATTAGGCTGAAAAATAAATGGAGCAGTAACGCTAGTTACTTAACCAAGGATGCTGTGTGGCAGACACTGTATGCTCCTCCACACCAGCATCCTGCCCAGGTCTGAGATTCCACTGCCTGTAAAAAATACACTAGAAATATTAAAATGCGTAAGCAAATGCCCAATGTCACTGTTGAGGCATCTGCATGACAGTCAGTTGGAGCAATTGCTTTCAGATGAACTGGCTGTCTTATCTATGGGTAAGTCATAACATCATCAAGTTACTTTCATGTTCAAGATGATGAATCATTTGAAAGAGTGTCACAGAAGAAAGTGAGCCTGGATCATCATCTGTCAAATCCATTTTAGCATTCCATGTGGAAAGGACTTAGAGTCACTTATACTATCCTTCAAACAATGACATGGCTGAGGACTCCATGTACAACCCAACAGAAAAAAAAACACAAAAAAACAAAACCAACAACCAACCCTCTAAAGAAAACTTATTCTGAGGGAGTTTGGTAGCAGACAAATATCATACTCTGAATGCCTACCCAGCCCCTTGTAAGTTTTTACTATTTCAAATGTAATATACTTACAGCAAGAAAAGCTGGAAATTGTATAACTATTGGGGTTTTTTTCTATCTTTCTTCATTTTAACCACTGTTTTGATATGGCATATGCACAGATTTGTATTACTGAAGTCCAAGAGTACATTGATCAATTTGTGCCTGAGATATGAATCCTTTAAGATCCTGTGCTGAATGCAGACTAGGTAAAATTTTTGCAGCAGGAGACAAAAAGCAACTATAGGGCTGATCATTTAAAAGACTAAATGTTTGTTCCTCTTCCTTCAGCACGAGCTGCTCTAGCCAAGAATATTAACCTGAGTAACAAAAGGGATGGCTGAAGGGGAAGTGCAAGATGAGGCTTAACATCCTCCAGGCCTGAACCTAAAGTACTTTCTGCAGCTGAAGCTGCCATTGTTGCTAAAAAGCCTGTTGTGAGTTCAGGGACACTGGAGCCTTTATCTATATTGCTTTGTCTGTATCACTTGAAATTCAAGGAGAATAAATTACTGGATTTACAGTGTAAACAGAGTATCTTGTCATATGGGAACATCCAGAAGATGCTCTCATATGCATATTTATGAAGGTTCATATTTTCCTAGCTGTTAAGGATTCACTGCTTAACAGCAAGTGTCCTTTGAAAGCTCTGAAAATATTTGAATCTCACCCAGCCAGGTCACTAAACAGCTGTGCTGTCCGGAGGAGTGGGAGGGACTGGAGTGGCCAGCCTTGGTGCCAGTGGGTCAGCTGAGCCACAGGAGACCTCAGAGCTGAGAAAGTGTCTCAGCTTGCACAGCCCTCCATCCCCATGGGACAGTGCATCAGTGCATCTTTCTCTTTCCTCTGGGTAAACTCAGAGCCTTTGCTCAGGCCCAGTTGCATCTTCACCAGTGTAGGTGAAGTACTGAGCCAAGGACTGGCTGAAGCCCTGCCCAGCATAATTGCCTTGGTGTTGGAGCACACGTGTGTTTGTCCCAGGGTGCACCTATGGCTGGCAGGGAGGGACCTGCTGGCACCCTGACTGTGATGCTGAACACTTTTGGGTTCCTCACAAACATGCTGAAATGGGAAAAATGGTTACTCATGCAAATAATAGCTGACCTTCTGGTCAGAAGAACATGCTACCGGGCACAAATAGGCAACCTAATGAATAGACTTTCGTTTTCACTACCCCCCTTGCACAAAAGAAGACATTTAGGGCTCAGAGAGTGTTTCCCACAAAGGCAGAGGGCAGTGGGTTAGTGGCTTCCTTCCTTAATGGGGCTGTGGGGCTCCCTGGGCTGTGTCGTGGCAGGGGGCAATGGAGGAAGGAAGCGGATAACACACAGCCGTCCTGCACACACCCAAGGGCCATGGAGGAAGAGTCAGAGGCTGTGAGCTGTGAATATCTGGGTTGGAGTAGAAAAGCCAGGTGGTACTGATCTCCAGAAGCAGCCAGAGCTCCCCCCCAGAGCTGCTGCTGGATCTGTGAGAACCATGAAGGAGCTAAGGCCCTCCTGCACTTCTTGGGCAGCACTTGGTGTCCTGCCATTCTGCCATCCAGCCATCCTGCTGTCCTGCCATCCTGCCATTCTGCCATCCTGCCTCTCACCTGAGCCAAAGGGCCAGACTGTTCAGTGAGTGGCCAGTGTGTTGTGCATGAGAAAATCCCGAGCAGAAGACAGACAAAAAAACTTCAAAATGGAGCTAGTCAACAGATACTCTCGTCCCTCCCCAAACCCCTCAAGGAAAAGTTGCATCCACAGTTTTCCACTCTATCTGTAGTTGTACACCTATTATCTGTCTTAAAAAGAAGTAGTGGTGTCAAGTCAATGTATCACTTATCTTCTAGATATAAGCTTGCTTCCATGTTCAGCCTTACTATCAAATGAGCAGAGAAGCAAGCAACAGTCACTGGTTTTGGTGGGAAGCATGTGTTTCCCAACATTATAATTTTCTTTCTATTTTAAATAATATAGAGAACAGGAAAAACACTGTGCCCACAAAAATTGCAATGAAAATTGCAAATTAAGTATTATTCCAGTATCTAATTAGACTGAAATCTGAAGGAAATGAGATAATATCTATGTAAGGTGAATTCAAAAATAAAACCCTCATTCACTCTTGTGGTATCTCTTTCCCCCCCAAAAAAAACAGATTAATTAAAAGATTAAAAGCAAGGATGAAGAAGAAAAGAATGTGGGTGAAAGTGGCAGCAAATGAACAAAAGAAGGAAAGATAGTAAGCTCTTGTGCTTAAATAGAGCCTTCCACTAGACCACAAACTTGTGTGAGAGAGACTGAGAACACTTTTTTTTCAATTGATGTGTCTCATGGTTCAAAGATGAAACACTGGAAACATGTGTGCTCTTTTCTGCCCTATTTAAATCACTTCAGGACAAATCCATCCCTATTGTAAGTGGGTGTAACTCTGTTCAATCCAGTAGAGTTGCACCTGCTTACACTAAGGCAAAATTTGGCTCAGTTTGGATCCAAATTAACTCAACATTTGGAAATAAAAATGAGAAGCTTGGCATATTCCTGCATTTCATCTGGAATCTCATAAAGCCTGAGATTAGTTTATCTAATAGATTTACAACTTGAAAAATATTTTATTCTCCTATCAACTCAGTCCAAAACTCTCCCTTTCCCCGCTCCCTTCATCCTTCCTCCCTCCTCTCCCTGTGCAGCAGGATGGGTCTTGCCTTGGCCCCTGTTGTCCTGCTGCAGCCAGTGGGGAGCACAGCTAATAACAGCACGTCCTTTTTGATCTCCAAAGTGCTCCACAGGAGATTGTTCCTGTTGGTAAGGCTGGCCCTGCTGCACTCATCTGCCAGCTTCTTCTCAGGCCGTGAGGATGTGAGTGCCTGAGGATGAGGGACACTTCCTGCCCCGGCACTGCCAGGGACTGGCATCACTGAGAAAGAGGAAGTCTGGTTTCCTCCCTTAATTGCTAAAGAACTGGTACAGAAGCTTGTGCAGGGAGGAAAGTAATTTTTTTTTTTTTTTTAAATCTTAGTACATCTATTATGTTTTAGGAGTCATAAGGGACAAGTCGTTAAACCTGGAAACTTGTAAGCATTTAAAGGGATGTCTTTCAAAGAAATGCAGGCACAAGGAAATGTTGAAGATCCTCCACACGAAACCCACCCGTTCAGAAAAAGCCTGAGTAAATAGATAGCCTGTGCAATGTGTTGGGAAAGTCAACAAACCCGGAGTTTCTCACAGGAAGGGGGAAGTGAATTCCTGAATCAAGGATTCTCTCCTGAGGAGACCAAGCCCACAGCTCTGAGAAGTACAGAGTTACAGCCTGTTAATGCAGTTTCTTGCTCAGCCCTCCAGAAGGAGTACTCAAATAAAAGCACCCTGGAGCTTAAGAGAATCTGGCTCAACAGAGCAGAGGAACTTGTGTTATGCTTGGAAATGACTGGCAAGAGAGATTAGTCTTTGCATTACATGTTTGTTATGCTTAAACATTGCTATATATGCACAGAGAGGTGTATGATACCCCAGAATTTCAGGGACAACCAAGTGAGCACATTGTCAGGATGCAGGAAGGGCTGTGAAACTACTGGAAATACTTGCAGATTTGGTCAGTGGTAGGAAACACTTCTTGGAGAAAAGGAAAAAATAAATGGCTCAACTGGGAAGGTAGCAGTTTCTCTTTGATTAAGTACTTGCAGAATCACAGAATGGCTGAGGTTGGAAGCAACCAAGGGTTTGGGGTGGGGTTCATTTTCTTCATAGTAGCTAATAGGGGACTGTAGCTTGGATTTGTGCTGGAAACAGCGTTGATAATTCAGGCACTTTTCTGTTATTGCTAAGCAGCACTTACAGGGCCTTTTTGCCTCAGAGCCTTTTCTCCTCACCCCATCCCACCAGTGAGGAGACTGGGGGTGCACAAAAAGCTGGGAGGGAACACAGCCTGGACATCTCACCCCAGCTGACCAGAGGGGCATCACAGACCACATGGTGTCATACTTAATTTATAGAGCTGGGAGGAAGCTGACCAGGGCCAGCTGCTTGTAGGCTGGCTGGTCATCAGTTGGTTGGTGGTGAGCAGTTGTTTTTCATTTGCATCACTCATCTTTTTTGTGGTTTGTTTCAGTCTCTCTTTTTTTTTAAGTGATCTTCCTTTTCATTATACCATTGCTATTATTGCTGGTGTAATATTATTGTTAATAATATTATTGTTGTTAAGTTGCTTTTATCTCAACGCACAAGTTTTCTCACTTTTACCATTCCAATTCTCCTCCTGCTTGTCCCGATGGGTGGAAAGTGAGTGAGCACCTGTGTGGTGCTTAGTGGCTGGTTGGGGCTAAACCACAACCGTACCTCTGGAGGCCACCTGGTCCAATCCCTCAGCTCAAGCAGGGCCATCCCTAGATCAGTGTGTCCAGGACCATGCCCAGGCAGCTTTTGATATCTCCAAAAGGCTCCACAACCTCTCTCCAAAAGCGATCTGTGCCAATGCTTTGTAAATACCCCCTGGTAGAACCACACAGCCCAGAATCTCTCCATCTTTCAACCACATAACTCCCATTTCAGCCCTGTCTCAGCCTAGCAAGGGAACTGAGCTGATGCCTTGCTTGTGTGGGATAGCAGGTGGGTCACCTGATGGGTCAGAGAGGTGCTGATGCCACCACAGGGCACATTGTCCCTTCCCTTGTCAGTTTCATATTCCCATGACTGTGCAGGTTATATATATCCAGAACACAGCACAAACCACAAAATTCAAAAATTAATAATTTAGACTTTTGTCTTGTGGAAAGAAAGCAGAAACCTGATGGAGCATTATCTGACTAATTATTAGACAGAGCCCAGTTGTCTCAGGATTCAGAGCAGCATCTCCTGACAGATATTCAAGAATCAACATACCCACTAAAACTTCATCTCTTGTGGAAGGAAAACAAGAGAACATTTACAAGCACAGCTACAGCATCTACCCCAAATCTCCGCCCAATATGAGTGAGTCAAATGATCTACCTTGTCTTTGCTTGTACGCTGCTTTTGTCATAGTGTGTTTTTTACAAAGACTGCTTTATTAAGCCTTTTTTATCAAGCAGAAGACAGGAGCTTGTTGATAATGCTGTCCCTGTCAGGATAAGACTGAACACATTATTTGTACAATGGTGAGGCTTGGCTTCTCTGAAGGAAGCTGTCAACAGCTGCCGTGAAAGCTGCTTGAAAGAAACCGCTATTTGCCTATAAAAATTTCGTCAGCAATGAAGAACCTGCTTTAAAACCACAAACAGCAACCAGCTCACCTTCCAGTCACTTCTAGAGTTTTCCAGTTTAAAGCACAGTGGATTGTTTCCTAGCAGCATGCAAATAGCGGAGTTTGAATCAACAACGAGCTAAAGTAGAGCACAAAGAAACAGAGGATTACACCACCCAGACCACGGTAGTGAGAACCAAGAAAGCTTTTATTGAAGCAGATGTAAATTCTTGTTTCGTGAAGATAAGTGGGAATTTTGCCATTTACTTCAAACCGCAGTGCTCTGATCCATTAGAATTTGAATCTAAACACGAAAACACAACACTGATACTTTGGACACTGAGGAGAACAAGATAAATTAGTCGTCAGCAGAAGTGAGATATTACATATTTTTTGGCTCTGTTTGGGATCTTCTGGAGCCGAGAACTTTGATAAGTATGCTTACTGTTATATTTTACTTTTTGCAGGAAACAAGCTAGTTTTTCATTTTTCCTTCAAATGTTCAGAAGTGATTTTTACACTCAGTAAGTCTGCAATAAGAAAGATGAAAAGTCAAGTCCGTTGTGGTGTATCTTGGATGGAAGATTAGCAAGAATCAGCAAAAAAAATTTGAAGAACATATCAGATTGTTTATTCTATGATAATTCATAACTGGAAGCTAACTCCTGCCATGAAGAAATCAAGTACTTGTATTCATTATAAATTATTTCTAGTATCTCTGAATTTTCTCCCTGTACGTGGACTGGTGGCAAGATCCAACCAGTGTAACTCATGACAGTGATGGATTGTGTCACGCTACTTAACTTGTATGTAAAATGCAGAAAGGAATTTGTTCATCTTGGCTTCTGATGACACTTATGTCAGTCACGTCATCTAACTTGAGGTTGGGTTCTTTTGTTTTTTATATTTCACAAAGTAGTGAAATAGAACCATTAAGTTTCAGCTGTCACAGGAGCCCAGGTTCCATTGGAACCACTTATTTTCAAGTCTGGAATTTGCCCAGAAAGCGGGAATACTTTTGTCTTTCCTGCAGATATCTATGTGACAAGCCTATCAATGTGTACAGTTGCTTGTGATTCCACAGGCTTGTAAAAATGAGCAATCTTCATAGCTTCCTGTGGTAGTTACTTGCTTTGTTTTGACTAGCTCCATTACTTATTTTCTTTTGTCTCCCATTCAGAGAAAAGTAAAATTGCTGATAAACAATAGTAAAGGATGTGTTCAGAGTTGTGAATTAAAGAAGCTGGAAGGGAGGGGGAAATAACAGAGGGTAATTTTATCATATATCTTTGACCTGAAGCAATAATAAATGTGAAGTCTGGATAATCATGGGTGATGTTTTTATATACGTATCATATTTTAGATTGGTTTGGGAGAGAAACACATAAAATTGATTGACTGGTGATGTGGCAGTAATTATGCAAATAGAGTAACTCTACCATAAAACACTTTTAAGAGGAGAAGGTAGTTCAATAACAAGTAAGCATTAAAACATGTGATTATTGCATCTATCCTAATGTCCTGACATCTCTCCTGCCAAAGCATGAAATGAATGGATGTTGTGTAACAAAATCAAAACTTTATAAAATGTCAGATGAAGGTCATAAATAACTTTTCCGTATAAAAAACATGTCCTTAATTGTTGACTGTGTCTTTCTTACAGTTTTGTTCAGTCTTGGGCAAAGTTCAGTTTTATGAGACAAGCCTTGTGCAGCAAACACACCTTTGCTCTGCAGTTTTACTGCACCATTAATGTTTCGTTTGCCTTTGGGGGCAGGGAAAGGTAAGGGCTGCTGCTGTTCTAGCCTTTCCCTGATGCTGCTCAAATGAGAAATGTGAGGTAATAGTTCACTGAGTCATTCTGTGAAATATTCTCAGTTGCTGAGAATAAGTAATAGGTAATGGCAGAATATTCCCTCACCACCCACTCCACAGTCCCTGTATTCCTGCAGCTGCATTAATCATGATGCAAAATTGTGGATGCTTGAGAAGGGCAAAAAATAAGGAAAACAAAGAAATTACGGACAATGGACTGTCTTTGAGTGGAAACTCAAAGGGGTGGAAGAACACCCATCTGAGCACAGATTTGGCCTTAATTTGGCCTAGTTTTGAGATGTGAGTGAAGAGCTCTCCAATACCTGGGAAATTGGAGACATTTGCCTGGGGGCAGCCATGCATTAATTTTAGCAAAGCAGAAACCTCCTGTGAGGACAGACTGGTGATCAGCAAGACGAGAAGCAAATATACAAGGCAGAGGGTTGAAAGCATCTCCCGAAACATACTTCTTCCTAACCAGAACTGTCAGGAGATACATATCCTCTTTTTTCAGCTGGCCCTTTGTCCAGGCAGAAGTTGAATGTGTCCCTTATAAGCTATGGCATGTCCTTGGCCAACTGCTCTCCTCAGCAGTGAGTCCCATGCCTTTGGGCAGGTTCAGGGTGTAGGACAGCCTCATTGTGCCTGTGCTCTTGGCTTGATGCTTTTGGATGCCACTGAGAGACCTGCTGTGCACAAACAGGCCAGTTCTGCAGCACAGGCTTCCTTACAGACAAAAACACTTCTGTCCATTTTCTCTCAACCAACTCTCCCAAGACGGACATGGCCTTTGATGGCAAAACACTGCATGTGGGCAACCACACTCCTCTCAAATAGCAATAAGCAGTGTCAACATGATGTGGACCACATGCTCTTGGAAGGATCCAGGTTTTGAGACATTAAAGACAGTCATCTGTCAGAAGTGACTTGAAAGGGATCAACTGTCCAGAGTATCTTCAAAAGATGGCCTAGGAACCATCAAATGAAGCAAATAGGATCAGGGTTTGTGGCAAGCCAAAGGGGGTGTTGGTTCTTGCAGCAGGTCCAGCTACCTGTGCAGCAGGATGGAACAGGGCAAGCTCTGGACAAGAGATCCATTGCAAGCCACTAGATAAGCAAACTGTGGTGGCTAGGAAAGTCCAAAACATGCTGAGCTGAAAATGGTCAGTGTGCAAAGGACTTTAAGGAAAATATACATGTGTGTGCTGTTCTCATGCTTGCTGTGCAAGTTGACTTTTTTTGTAAACAGTTTTATGAACAGAGTATTGGACTAGAAGAACAGTCAGTCTCAACCAGTACATTGGCACAGATGTTTTCCCTACAATTAAACTGCTAAATTATTTTTTTGCCATCTAGGTAGGACATAATAAATATATAAATAAGTGGGATTAAATCTTGAACCTTTTACTCGCTCAAGTAGAAAATCATTCCTACCCCCATTACTTCACAACTAATTGCAGAGTCTAGTTGAAACCAAGACCGAAATGTGAAGGTGAGAATTCTCAGCTGCTCACAGCGCTGTTGTAAGGCAAGACCAAAATCATGATAAAAATGGTCGTGGTCATGTAGTCCAATAGTCAACATGAAACCAATAGATGTTGATTTCTCCCATGTGTAGAAACAGTGATTTTCATACTGTGGGATAAGATTGATAGGTCACCAAGTGGCAAACACCATGTCACAACATGTAAAGATCTGTCTGTTCTGGGGAACCAGGAGCTCCTGCCCTGTACAGCTTTCATGGTGACTGCACTTTTTTTTTTTTTTTTTTACCCTATTTGTTTATCGTGCGGGTTTCTGGAGCCCTTGTCAGGCATGAAGTCACATGGACAGATAGACAACCACAATAGTAACAACTTTTTGGCTTCAATAAAGACAGTAGCTCAGAATTACCATGTAAGATGAATAAACTTGGTAAGGCCATGTTCTATTGTTGTCACTTGCATATAGTCCAGTGTCCAGCTGGACTAACACAGAATTAGCTCTAGGAAAGACATATTTATTTTCTAACACCAACAGCCGCTATAGCCAGGAGATAGTCCTTCAACACAGGACCCATCAGACACCAAAGAAAAGGCAACATTTCAGCCCATGTCCTTCAGCTAGTCCAAACACATAAGCATAATTCCTAATGGAGTCATTTAGCACTTAAAGGTAACTATTAGGCAAGTGAGAAAAAAAGTGGCCATCTCTGATTTAAAAGCAATATTTGAACCTGGCACAGCAGAAACAATAGGCTCTTTCCCAAGTGGAGATCAGGTATGTTTATTTTACTGAAATATATGGGTTTGTGACAATCAAAAGCAGATGTTCATTAACAGGCAGGACATAGGTAGGTTTCCAAGGCATAAAGCATGAGGAGGGCAAAGAGGCAAAACATTCAATCTCCTGCCTTGCACCTGAGTCTGCCCAGCCCCTTAAATCAGTTTTCAACAATGCTGTTTGATTTTCATGTTTTTAAGTAACAGCTATGCAGATGCTGTTCCTGCTAGCCTTGCAAAACAAGTATTTTGGAGATCATTTTGATTGCTATTTCAGGATATTTTCCATTTTCTTGCCTTTAACATGACTTTGGATCCAGAACTAGATTTGAATTCTGATGGCCAAAGATGTGCAGAGCTGAGAGATTTCTTTTATAAAACCACTTCAACCTTCAGTGTGGAGATGAGTTCAGCTCAGATCCCATGTTTGGTGCAGAGGGATGCCTGTGGATGTGTTACTCCTTATATAGCTATTTTGTGTCTCCTAACAGTTTGAAACTCCCTGACTGGAGGTGAGTGATGTTGCACTAGACCAGGGCAACCTTATTTCAAGCAGGAACTGTCAGCAGAATCAGTGCAAGGTCAGCCACTCCACTTGTTCCTTTCAGGAAACTACTCCTCCTACAGACACCCTTACACTAAACAAACCCCCTCAAATACATGTGCTGCAGCATTCCTCCATATGCTGGCGTCATGAAGACTGGCAAAAATGCCACAGCAGCAAATGTTAGCAGACTTGCAGACCAAATCAAGCCCCATTTTCCCTTGTACAAGGACAACTCCAAGATAACTTGCCAGTTGGCTGCATTTCTCTTTCCAAACAGTGCAGCAGAGTATCAGCAAAAAAAAAAAAAAAGTCCCAGGAATGTTTCTGCCAGGGAAATTGAGTGATAGAACTGGCACCTGGATTCAACACACTGGCAAAAGAATTATTTTTATCAGCTGACCCTGAGTACACTTATAAAATAACATTTTTAAATTTTTGTCTACAAGTGCATCTGAATCTCAGTTCCAAACCCAACTGAGGTCTGCATGTTGCAGATCAGTCACTTAAGTGCTTTATTTTTTTTTTTTTTTAAAGACAAAAGAAAAAGTGTGGATTTAGACTTGTGGAATTCCCCAGATGACATTCTGGCCTTCATCAAAAAGCCTGAGGCACCCCTCTCACCCCCCACCCACATGGTTCACAATCCCAGAACACGAATGGTCTCGGACCAGGAGGGTTGGTTGCCTGCTAGACTGTGTGGGCTCTGAGTTATCCTCAGTGGAAATGCTCATGAACCCACCCTGCAAAACAGCTCTGAAGGGGAAGGGATGCAGCCCCTTAGCTGCTGCGTTTCAGGGGTAATGGTCACAGTAGCAGAATCATAGTTCTAACTCCTCCACAAGCCTTCCAGCTACGCAATCATACAACGTGATACCACTAACATAAAGGTGATAATATTGGCTATCTGAAGCAATAATGACTAATTAGAGGTCCAAGGCTGGGTCCTGGTTCTCAACAGCAGAGGCTCCTGGGTCTGTGATACCCTGAGAGGGAGGTGGCAGAAGGAAGCTTGAGGAAGATTAGGGAAGGACTCAGAGACTCCAGTGGGCCAAAGAGCTCCTCGATGTCCCCCCACGTTTGGTGCAGAGTTTTGGCAAGGTCAGGGAACAATGGGCATGTGTGTTCCCCTCCTGGCACAGACCCCGCGGCTATCTGAGTGGTAAGTAGGTCTGTCATCCACATCCACAGGGGATGCAGGAGGTGGAGTCTGAGCCAGAGAGTGGTCTCTGCATCCCTGGCTCTTCTCTGCTTCCATTGCCTAATGCCTGCACTGCAGACCATGGGAGAGGACTAACAAAGTTAAAACAGGTATTTGACACCACAGACCTTATTTCACTGTGTTATGAAAAGTCACACAGGGCAGTCTTTTTTCCTAGGCTCAGCATTCAGAGCAAACACACTGCCGTAATCTTTAGCAAATACATTTTTGCTTGCACAATAAATCTGTTCAGAAATCACACATTTCCATTCAAACTAGTCACTAAAGAGTCACGTGTTGGGGCCTATCTCTGCTTTGTGCTGACACTGCATGGGCAGAGAATCACGTTCCTTCATGAAAACATATCCCCAGTCTTGAGGCAGGGCTTGGCTCAGGGTCACATAAGACTCATCCACTTTTCATATCGTGTTTCCTCTTCTTTCCTCACCAACCAGTCTTGAAATATGTCACTTCCTTGCCAGCAGACAAACACAAACCACAAATACATGCCAAGTGGCTCTACCTATGCTGGGAAATAAAATAGGCCAGGGAACAGTTAAAGGAGGAGTACTGCAAAGCACATCCTATGTCCCTCTGGCTAAGCTCTCACTCTCCAAAGCAGGAGGGCAACAATCCAAACCAGGAGCAGTCCCTGGCCCAGCCGCTTTTCCCTAACTAGGGGCAACAGCTGGGAAAATGTTAGGTGATCCCAACCAAAACCATGCCATGCCATGTAGTCACTAATAGGAGCTGTCACACACCACTGCCTGTGTCCTGGCACTGGTGAGATACTACAAGAGTCCCCAGCTGGGACATTGCCTGGGATCTGGAAGATACTCTGTAGATGTCTTGTCTGTGAATGACTCCTGTGAGATTTTAGGAAAACTACAGAGGCTTTCTAAATCCCTGTTGATCCATAAAATGGGGATAATAAACCCCACTGGATGTCTCAGCAGGAGGGAGGACAGAACACTTTCCAGCTTAAAAGTAATAGGAAAACATGACAGCACCCTGGCTGCACAAGTGGGCTTATCCCATTGTGTTCGGTAATTTTCATTTGAGCAGAGAGCAAATTCTCATTTAAGTGAGTAATTCATAATCAGAACAGAACTTTGGCCATTGTTTTAAGCTACAAATGAAGCCAGTCATCTGCACTGGAAACAGACATCTTTAAGATAAACAGGAATATATATCTTTGAAATATAAAAATATTTTGCCATATTCTGAAATAAAGTGGTTTGCATTTCGTTTCTTATTGGTATGTATCTTTTTTGCTTCATTCATTTGCAAGAGTGAAAGATGATTATCCATTCTATTTTTATGACCTACTTATTGCTCCTATCAGGAATGATATCACTAAATGAACTTCAGTAAAGATAGACACAACTTTCTTATACTGTAGAATCTAATAAATGGTGTGGAGAAAAATCAGGAAATTGTTTTATTCAGTACTATGTATTTAAAGATGCTTCCAATCTCTCGATTGTCCAGAAATATATGGGAGACAGACCTGTAGCTGGGAAGAAACAAACCAAAATGCACAGAATGAAACAGAGGCATAGAGGGAGAAAAAGAGGGAAGAAGAGGAAGAAGGAAGGAGAAAAAGAATGAAGAAGAGGCAGAAGGAAGGAGAAAAAGAGGGAAGAAGAGGAAGAAGCAAGGAGGAAAAGCAGGTGAGAAGGAGGAACCACCTGGGCTAATGTTCCCTTGCTCACTCGTGCACCCACATTCCACTACAGCATTTACAAGCTAGGAGCTCAGCTGGATGCAAAGCACCCCCGATTTTCAGACTTTAGTGCTGAAGATCCTCCAAATTTTGCAGCCCATATGTGGAGTTCCATAGAGATACATGTTTGGCATGCATAGTTTAGCTACAGCAGTCCCAACCTACCTGGCCTTCCCCTCATACATTAGATTTCCATTTAGAACCTGAAAGGAACATACACCAGGGGCTGTATGTCCACCTTCAGGGAAGATCTAAGTGCAAGGGATGTGTGGCGGAAAGCTCTCAATTTCTGGGGAGTTCACCAGCCCCAGCAGGGCTTTGCCTCTAAGTAACATAGATTAGACATGGGTAGGCTCTCCTTTGAAACTTGTACACAAGACTGTTTTGTGACAAAGCTTCTGAGAAGCATTGAGACTTTTGCAAAGGCTGGTGTATGAAAGACTTTCAAATTCATATACTTCATGTGTGTGGGAAACCATAAATGAAAAACTACATCCTCTGCTGCCATGGGTTCACAAAACTGCAGAGATGCTATTAGAGGGAGAATGAATGCTTGACACCAGGTGAGGGTCAGCTGAAAAATATCTGTTTTTCCATGTGGCAGGGTTAGCTGGAAAGACAGTTAAAGAACAGTATTCCATGACGTCAGTGGTGTTTATGACATGCTCTTTAATTACCCTTACCAGTAAATCAGTGTGTGCACTTTAGTACCACAAAGTAGGGCATACTTTAAAGAAAATAATAGCTCTGTTGATTAGCTAATGAATATGCTATCAGAGAACTCAAGGAGCCTGTTCAGTATTGCTCACTTTAAATAATAATGCTAATTAAAAACATCCTGCATGCCTCAAGTCCACTGCCTAACTTTTTGAACAATTTAATTCACACATTCATTCTTTCAATTATCTGCTCTGTCTTTATTAATAGAAGGATGCTGTCTTGTTTCCTGGCTGCATGTTTAACTCATAGCAGCCGAATAATACACACAGAACAGAGGAGTGAATCTAATCTTATCTATGGTTGGAAAATGAACCTCCCTTCTCCCTAGGGCCGGGAAAGCCCTCTCTGGATGCACACTGTCCAAGCCTGCAGGCTGAGACACAGCCTTGCTGCTCACGTGTCAGGGCCACCCTGCAGCTGAGGGTGACACCCCAGTGTTGGTGGCTTCCCCTTTCCCCCACTCACCTGCTGGTGAGACTGAAGACAGCGTAGCTAACGAGCTTAAGTGATTAAGAGAGCTCAGTTAGTCACTGCTGCCTCTCATCAGTGTTTCTACCTTGTCTGCTTACAGAGCTAAGACCCCTCTCTGCTTAGAGGGATTTTACCTAAAAGATCCATTTAATCTGGGCTACGTTTCCTCTACACATCCCTAAACTCATATAGACTTTATGGGCCAGGAGATGCCCCTCTGGAGGACTCTTTTTGGGGGCAATCTTCAGGACAGCATGTAGCCATAGTGCCCGTGGGTGTCTAAAAGTATTCTCTGATGTAAGAAGGGCAACAGCAGACCATGCCAAAATTATTGCAACAAGGAACTTGGCAAATTATGAATTTCCCTTAATTCTGATAAGAAGTTTGCTATTGGCAAATGTACAATAGAAGATATAACCAAAAATTCATTTCCCAACCAAAATATTCTGCAAAATGTTTGTATTCCTGTCAAAGAAGCTTGGCTGTTGTGAAAATATTTTTTTTTAAAACCAGATAATTTCAACTCATTAATTTAGAACAGCAATTTAAATATCTTCCAAAGCTTATGTTGAAAAGGCTTGATCATCTGATCACACTACAGCTTCTGGTTCATCCTGCTTTTCTCTTGTGATGCAGCTGTCCTTAATCTTATGTCTTCTCTCTGAAAAGATATATTCCCACTGCCTCCCAGTGCAATGCCTTTTATTAGCAGAGCTCCACCTGACCCTTACTACCTTGCCTCCCTCCCATCCACCCATGCTGATTAGGTAGCACATGCTTTTTTTTCAACCACAGGGAGTATCTGTTCTCCTTTCAACAGGCCATTTTTGCTCAAAACTGGATTTCTGGGCCCAAAGTGCAAGCTCTCTCAGAAGCATCCCAGAGGGGAACTGCTCTTCTGCACCACCACTTGGGTGACACCTGATGTCCTGACACCAAGGGTAACTTGTCCTCCCTCGGGTACAGCTGATAGCCTGGGCTTTCGATGGACAAGATTTCCTGATGGCTCTGGCAGCTGGCAAGCCCCTGAATCACAGACTGCCTGGCCCAAGCTGCCTGGGGAAGTTCGCTGAAGCCTGTCCTGAATTCCTCTGCCTTTTACAAGGCTCCTCCCAATGGCTGGGGCTTGATCTAGGTGTCTGCTTCATTAATTATAAAGGTGTCAAACACATACTCCATGCCTTTATAGCTAGCACAGCTTTCACATAGAACCAGGCAACTTGCTGCTTCCCGTGTGCTTGCCTGCTTTAGCTGGCCATAATTCCAGGCTGGGCTCATCTCTTTTAAATCTTCATTATAACTCAGTGCTCACTTCTGCCACTGAGCTGTGAGGAGTTCCACTGCTGACTGCAAGGGGAGCAAGAGCAGACAGAGGGCTGGGAGGGATGTGGAAGATCTCAGTGTAAATCTGTGGGAATTGAGCGGCAAGGGTAAGATTTCTCAGAATCATGTATGGCTGAAACCTCAGGATTAACATGTCCCTCCCACAGGTTTCTCCATCAGTGGAGTACATTGAAACACAAGTGAAGCATCCTGACCACGCTTTAGGTTGCCTGGAACAGGAAAAGTAGAGTGTACACCAATATCGTAGTGCCTCAGTACATAACAGGTGTGAAATATGAGTTTCTTTCAGCTTTTGCCTAGGTTTTTTGTATGTGGCTCGTTTCAGTAGTGCTAGTCCTTTGCTTTAGATAAGAAAGTGCTTTAAAGTGTGACAGATTTCACCCTGTTGCCCAATGCTGAAGCAAGTGCTCCGGCTTGTACCCCTAGCTACCTGCACAAGGGAAAACTGCACGCAGTGGGATCAGGACTGGTTTACGCTGGAGGCAGGGGACAGCACACTGCTGTCAGTGCCTATCCATGTCTTCCCTGATGAGCTCTGACACAGAGAAATGGTAAGACATTGGTATCTTGTTTACAAAGCCTAAGTCTGCTGGAATCTGTGCTTGAGGTTTCTTACTTTTGCTGAAAATGGATCATGAAGACAGAGAAAGACAAGCTATTTTCCCTGAATTTCCTGCTTATACAAAGCTTTCATTTAGTCCCAGAAGCTTTATGACTACCCAGAGCAAAGCATAAGACTGGGTAACAGAATGAGAGCTCTAACTTTAAAGACATCCTTGGCCTCCTTCTGCCTGGACCACATTTAATCCTATCAATTCTTTTTTTGAGAAGTTATCTTTTAATTTTCTGAGAGTCCCTGAAGAGTACAGAGTAAAATTATTTCATGTCTATTCTGACTGTAGCCACATTTTTTTTAAAAAAACCTTGAAGGTGTCAGTTGGTGCTTGCAATAATAATAAACATTTTGTTAGTCAAACTTTTGAGCAACTTTTTTTCCTTTGGTTAAAATAGTAATGCTATTTCTCAGTCTCCAGGCTCTTGCCTTGATCTGGAAAGAAAAAAAAGACACGCCACAGTAACTGAAAACTACAGAACATCACCTTATCATAAGGAAGGGAGTATTGCTTCTTTAGGAGCCTGTTTCAGGCTGACAGGTTTCTAATAATTTAAAATAAAATTAAATTAAATGAACCTTGTGATATACGTCATTAACTCTGTGAAGAGCAGAGCGTTATATCTTGTCCAGGTCATGGAGAGCCCAAGAGGTGCGCCTGCCATAGAGTACACAATGTTGGGACAGCTGGGTCTCCCCAGACCTCACAGGCACTACTTTTCACCTCTGTCACTGATCTAGAGGGGGCTTATCATCCCAAATCTTCCATTTTTAATAAATCTCTATTCAGGTAAAATGGAACAATTACAGGATTATGACAGAAAAAAGACATAGGGTAAAAGATCTAATTGTAAGAAAATGAAGACACTGCACACCCACACCCACACACATAGAAGATGGGGGTTCTCAGCTTGCCAGAGGTGCTTGCAGGCTCAGAGAAGGCCATTTTCAGGTTCTTGGTCCTCAGGCACCTTGAGTCACTGTGAGCAGAGGCTGCCCAGCTCCTCATGATGCTGCAGCTGAGCAAGGCAGATCTTCCCTCCACCAAGCCTCCCTCCCTCTCCCCTCGCCAGAGCCCTGGACAAACATGCACACCCTCTCCTGCCAGCAAGGACGCTCCTGAGAGGCACATCTGCCAAGCCTGTGCAAAACCCCTTCAGAGTGGGAACACTCACCAGGATCTGCCTGGATGGTTTGGGCTCCTCTCTACTGCAAAGGGATCAGATACATGACCAGCCAAACAGACAAAGCTCATCCCCTCCCTCTCATGCCACAAGACTGGGTCCTCTGTAAGCAAGGCACAAAAAGCAGCATTACTTTCAGTGTTATTTATTTCCATGAGAAGAACAAGTAGAATTTGTGTTCCAGTTGGGGTTTAGTGCACTAACTGAACCTCCCATCGCACTCTTTTTTTTTTAATTGACACGTTTGTGAGGTGGCCAAAAACACCTCTGTTCCTTCTTCAGGCTGTGGTCTTCACAGCATCAAAAGATCACAGACTAAAGACCTGCAGACTGCTGTTTTCAGAGAAGGTTTCCTTCCTGCTTCTCCAAGAGCAGGGGCTGCTGAGCAGCCCCTGTTTCTGTGCTGTGCTGTGCTGTGCTGCAAGAGGGGAAAGATTTTCAAGTCTTGTTTGTTCAACTTGAAAAGCAGCCTTTTCTTCTATGGAACTCAGGATGTATTTAACAGGAAACAATAAAGATGCAGGACAGTTTTGGAGAGGAAGTAGGACATTTTAGCTATGCGAAAAAATAATTACTTATGCTGAAACTGGGTCAAAACACCACAGTGTTTACCACGGCTCTCAGGAAGAGTGCCATGGGTTTTTTAATAACAACAAAAATTCAAGATCTCAGCATTGGGTCTCATCCCAAAAAGTAATATGGTTTCAGACCAACTGGAAACTAATCCAGCCTATAAATCATGATGCAGCAGATGCAACATGCTCAGTCCTGAACCCAGTCACTTTTGGTCAGCCAAAGCTGGTCTGACAGACAGCTTTGTTGTGAAGGCAACAAGAGATTGAGTACTCATCTTCTTCCCTTGCTATTGCTCCCATCACTAATTATGCTTATTGTTTCAGCTGAAGCTAAATTACCTTTTTAATTAATCCAGCTTCACCTTCTAGCCACTAGATCTTGTTATGTCTTTCTCTGCAAGGTCAAAGGCCTCTTAGAACCTATCATTTTCTCTCCACAAAGGGACTTACTACACCAGTCACGTTTTAGTCTTCCTTTAGATACTCTAAGCAGACTGTGGTCTTTAAATTTATCAAGACCAGATATTTTCCTCAGCTCATAAATCATTTCAGTGATTCTTTCCCCTACCTTCGCCAATTTTTATACACCCTTTTCAAATGCGGGTGCCAGATCTGGATGCAGGATTCCAAAGTAAAATTGCCTCCTTACTCCTACTCACTATTTTCCTTATTATTTGTTCGAGGAGTACATTAGCACTTTTGGTTACAACATTGGCAACTCCTGTTTGACGGCATGTCCACCCAGGCACCTAAATTTATAGATCAAAGGTGGGACTTGATAATCCTGAAGGTCTTTTCCATCCTAAATGATTCTGTGATTCTGTGAAATTCTACTCCATTCTCCTAGATATGATACCAACTTCCATCAGATAGCTTTGAGGAAACATTAAGAAGTGTTTCCAAAACATGTTACAAATATGTAGTGAAGGCCTGAAGCCTTTTGCAACATATGGAGCAGAAGGCACATGAAACTGCTCCTCAAGCCTTCAGTTTCCTTCTTGCTGGCCCACTGCAACAACCCTTGCCCTATATTTTAACACTGAATTCAGTGTGTTTGACAAAACCCTGGAATGTCCAGTGTATACAGATTTAGGAACTGGAGGATCTGTGAGGAATGAAGTTCATGACAGCTGGATAAAGGAAGATCTGGAGCTGTGAGCACACAGGAAGGGTTGAAGTCCATTTTGGGTTTCTGCAGCCTGTGCTCAACTAAGGCTCACAATAGCAGGGACAGGGTGTCACTCCTAAATCCCTTCTTCTCTTGGAAAGGAGAAAAAAATGTATTATTTTTGTGCAGGAACAGACACTAAATTACCCAAGGTCTATATGGCAAATGTTATAGAGATGATGTATGGTTTGTCTACCTTTGCAGCAGGGATACAAAAATCAGCTACTTTGGCTCCTCAGTCCACACCCAGATTTTTGCCCTCTGATCATTCACAGGAAACAAAGCCCACTTGCAGTTCTGAAAACAGCCAGGCACCTCCTAATCCCTTTGGGCAGCCTGTCCAAGGCTGGCTCTCTTTGCCTGGGTTGGTTCTCTAGGTCACCGACCCAAGCCTGGCAGCTGTTGCACCCACTCCTACCACACCAGCACAAACCCTCACTGCCATGCTGAAAAATACCACTCTGAGCCACAGTAGGGATCTCAGCTTATTTCAAGCACTTTGAACAGAAAAAAATATGATTATGGGTAAGAGTGTTGGGAAGACTACTAAAACAGAATCTAGGACCTAGGAAAGGTTGGAGACCAGGGTAACACACATGGATGGGAGCAGTCTGATCTTGAGGGGCCACCCAAGCAAATCTGAGCCTTCTAATATTGCTTAGTGGGGGACCCTGAAGCTGATGCCCTGTGACTTTTGGTATTTAATTTTTACTCTTTCCAGAGAAAAGGTGTTAACGCAACAAGTGGCCATATACATTTTTCCTCCTCTCCAAATAATACCGAAGATTCATTCTGGTACTAGAAAGATGCTTTGGGGCCAACATGGCTTGTTCAGCCTCACTAGTAACCAAAATTCATGGTCAAACCCTTTTTCTGCTCTTTGGCAGCCCAGCCCAGGGCTGTCACTGCAGAGAAATGGTGATAAGTGAGGAAAGCATTTATCCAGGCCATCCATCAGTAGCAGTGATATGGCAATGTAAGAGCCAGAGCAAAGTCCAGCTCATGCACTCAGAGCTGTGCTGGCTCAGCAGGACTAAAAGGCAAAATAAAAATAAAAAAAAGAAACCTTTATTTTGTCTAGGAGTAGCAGCTCCAGCAATCAGCACACTTGGAGGGCAGTTTTAGTAAGTATGGAGGTACATTCTCACAGTCTTTTTCTATGTAAAATCATAACACAGAACCTGTCTTGAAGGTCTTCAGCACCTTTTCAGTAAGGCAATGTGGTGCTGCACCCCACTCATCTCTCACAGAGGGCTGAAAATCTGACAGCCCTGCTTCTGGTCCAAGGAGGCAAAGTATTCCATTCTTGATTTTTATGCTGATAAGAAATAATTGGAAACACTTTCCCTAAGAAATACTGGGGGGTTTCTTGGGGTTTTTTTCCTGATATCGCCTAAAAGAGCATTTTCATCCTCAGATCCAATAGGAAGGTTTTCACACAGGGCATCTTTATATGCCCCCTGCAAGACTTACTTTCTGCAGGAACCACCTTAAGATAGACCCTGGGTTAAGGTGGTGCTGAGAAGGCAGCAGGGACTCCTAGGAGCCCTCTTAAATGGTGCCACAGGGTTTCAGAGCAACGTGGCCTTCCACAGTCTGCCAGCAAGAGCATCAGCAACCTGATGACTTTTTCTGCTGAGTCAGCAGCCCCAAACTGGAAAACACTGGCCTAAACCTCCTGCTTTATGGTAACTCTGAGCAATGCAGCTCTGACACACCCAGCAGGTATGAGTTATGTGCTTATCTTTTCAGAAGTGGCACACCAAACTTCACTCCTGGCAAGAAAAAGGGAAAAGGAAAAAGGAAACAAGAAAGGATGCTGACCCTACCTAAGGCTGAACACTCTGCAACACCATTTAGCAACAGGTTTTTTATCCATTTAACTGTCAACACTTGTAAAATCACAAATAAGAGCATTTTAGCCAGTAGATGCTTCGAGAGGAAAGATACTCCCCCTCTTGTCCACATCTTTTGTTTTCTAAGCCCAGTGTTTCTCTGCATGACTCAATTTGCACTTAGATAGGTATTTATTTTTGTAAATCACAAGATCCAAGCCCACATGGCCCCAGGGCTAGCAGGGCTGGGGCACCTGGCCCCATTAACCCACAGGCAGCAAGGATGTGAGGTGGCCCAATACTGAGCATGGCATGACAACCCCACCAAGAAGGGCGAGTGATCCCCACTCCTGGCTGGCCACAGCACCCCAAACCCTAGGCAAGGCTTGGCCTGATCCCTTTTTGCTAGGATCAGTTTTCCTCCTGGGGCTGTGCTGCAACGTTCATCCCACAGGCCTCACAACACCTCTGGCATAAGGAGGCGGCCTCAACTGTCAGGTTTGGAAAACCAAGGGTCAGATTCTTGGCTGGTGCAAGTCAGCATAGCTTCACTGGAGGCCAAGGAGCTACCCAAATTCACCCCAAAAGAAGGTCTGGCACAGAGAGGCGAAGAGATGCACCGGGGCCACTCCACAGGTCACTGGGTATGGAGGTTGGGCATCCTGGCTTCTCAGTCCAACAGCACTGCTGACGTAGCTGGAAATCACACCCAGCAGTTAGTCTGGCTCCAATCAGCTGAGCAACGAGAAGAACCAGTCCTCAGAGCCAGCAAAAGGTTTTCCTCTTCCCTCAGTAGCTAAGATTCACCATCTTCTCTTTTCAGCAGCAGTGCCTTCAGTTTTTGCTGCCCTTCCCCTTTGGCCACAGGAGGATGCCAGCAGGCACTCAAAGCCTCTGCCACTCAGCAGTTACGTCTGCAGTGGGTGACATTCTGACATTTGGCCATTCAGGGAACCTGGGTGACACCCTTTAGCTATGGCATGACAGGCAAGCAAAACAATGATAGACCTCACAGGGCATGGGCTAAGTTCCCCAGACCTTCACCAGAAAAACCGCATGTGTGCCCACAAGGAGCCTGTGTTGGTGGGTGGAAGCCCTAGTTTTACATATCATCAGAAGGTGTAGTGAGGGGAGCTGCAGAAAAAACACGCAATGCAGACTTAGGCAGGCAGAACAGGCACTTCAGCTGGAGACCTTCCTTGCAGCCATCAGACATGCCACCTGTACCAGGTACATTTCCATAGCTTTTAGTGTAGCTCAACAATTGTGTTGGAGACAAAGGAAAAGGCACACTGTACAGAAAAAAAAGTCCCAAAATGATACCCTTTTATTTGTAAAGCTCTGATGAAACAACTTTCCAAATGACATCCCACTTAAAAACCAATGGAAACCAACCTAACTATGCATCAGTCACACTATACAGATTGCATCCTACATTTTCAAGATGCCTAGATATCTTCTGTAGTATTTACATATGTATCAGTTAGGTAGTAAAGTTTCATTGCAATTTGTTTCTTTCCACCACACACTTATTCGATGGCAAAAAAAACCCCTTGGGGAGGCATTTGCATTTTTGTACAACACTTCCAAGCAAATGGCTAGGGCAATTTTCCTGAGAGAAGGCTTGTTCTTTGAAACTCTTGCTTTAACAACTGGAAACACAGAAAGTGGATGCATTTTTGTTGTGCTAAAAAGCCTAAGGATGCCTAGTTAAGTTTTTCTTTTAAATTATTTACGTACCATTAAGTTAAAATGTTTACATTCATTCATTCGTATAAAAACCGTTGTTAAATCTTATGCAAATGATTTAACACTGATTGCTGCAACGCAAATTGCACTTCTTTAAAAAAATTATTGTATATATGGAAGAAAAATATCTGATTGCTACCCTGTTTACAAATTTCGACTGACTCTATACAGTTCAGCCAGGAAACATGGACTTTCATAAATCTCAGTCACAGTGTACTTTAAAAGTTATATCTCAGTCTTGAAAAGTGAGTAAATATTTTAAACCAAAAAAAACCAATCCCAAAATCTCCTTAACCAGCTGGACCTTGTGGGTCTTGTACCAAACGTTGTGATTTCTTCCAGGGACTTAGCTGGGCTCTGAAGAGCAGAGCAAGGCACACTGAAGATGGAGAGCACAGAAGGAGAGGGCTGACAGGGCGAAGACATCAAATGTTCGGTGCGAGAAGTGTGTGTCAATTCAAGCTGTAAGCACTTTTGACACTCATTAAGGAGTATCTCACTATCTTTGGTAATTAAAGTCTTTGCTACTCCCTCCCCGACACCGACAACTTCCACCAAATTCTTAGGGGAAAAGGCGATGGGAGAATGAAAACAGCTATACAATCAGAAAGGCAGCACTGCTGGGTAAGTCGAGGATGTATTTCTGGAATCTATCAATAGGTGTGGGTTTATTTCTTCTTTTTTTTTTTCCATTTTCTTTTTCTTTTTCTTTTCCTTTTTTTTTTTTTTTTTTTTTTTTTTTTTTTTTTTTTTGGCGGGGGTGGTTTTGAAGGATTTTTTTGAGAGTGTAAGGCTGCATTGGCTATCCCCGGTGGTCATTTGCTTTCCCTACGTTTTTCTTGCATAGATGAGGAACTGGATGCTTCGGCAAAGCCTCTTTCGGAAGTAGAAAAACACCTCTGCCACCAAGGCTCAAAAACTGTTTCAGAGGAACGGTCTTTGCCAGCACTCTCGCTGCTGCTGCGACCGCTCCGCAGAGGAAACCGAGCGCAGACGGCTGGGGGCTGCCAGGATCCAGCTTCCCTCGCACCAGGTCACGCCAGAGCCAGGGCACACCAGGGATCCTGTCTCACGGATGCTGTCACTTCGGCCGTGGAGCTCAGGCTGACTCCTGTGTACAGCCCGTCCTGACCTGAATACTTAAGGTTGCTGCTTTCGGGACTGGTGCTCTCTCCTGGGCCAGACATCACCGATGAGCTCGCCTGGAGGGAGAGGGAGAGCAAAGAGAGATTCATTGAGGTGAGCTTTGCACACACTGTGGTGTGAGTGAGAGCACAGCAGGCCTGAAACACGACCATCATCCCAGGATTTCTCTTCAAAAACAAGGTTTGCCCTCTGCTTGCCCCTGTGCCTTGAAATACTGAAACAAAAAAATGTCTCAGCATGAGCCCGGTTGCCCAGCCCTGCTGATGGGAGTGATATCTGCGTTTGGAGAGGCAGAAAAGAAACCATGAGATGTGCAGAAAGATGTGGAAATCAGATCATGATGAAGAAGGAAATGTGCATGTGTCCCACTGCCCCCTACTGAAGGGACACCGGTGCCAACACCAAAAATGTAATCTGGGAGTAGTGGCAGCTCTAGTTTTTATTCCCCATGGGAGAAGCCCGATACAACCCAATTCTCCAGTAGTACATACAGAGCACCTCCTGGAAAGCAGCTTTCTTTGGGCTCTTCAGCCCTTGAAATGTTTAAAATCAAATTCCTGACACTTCAAAACGCCAGCCACAACCACTTTATCCCTTGTAGGACTGGCCACTAAAGGAGATGCTCTTTTAATCTCCAGTGGACAAACACTATGCCTTTGAAGCAGGAGCATATTTGTGCTGCCGCCTGCACAAGACAACATGCAGGGGAGCCCTGGTAGGCACGAAGATGAACCTCTGAACTGCACTGGAACCAGTCCATTTATTTTAACGGAGAAATGGAGAGTTACAAAGACAAAGGAACAATCATTTTTTCCATGAGGCTGAGCAGAGCCGCTAAAGAGGAAAAATTCGCAGTGCCAGACAGAGAAGGGGCAACATTTTCACCTGATAAAGGAAATGTTTAAGAGCTGACTTCATGCAAAATTAACTCTTGGATATGTCAACTTTAAAACCTTAATTTACTTGTTAATGGATAGTCTTCGGATGAAATTCCTTAAAAAAAAAAAGAAAAGAAAAAGGCTATCCTAAACTGTGACTGCAGAAGCTTCCTGCCTGCTGTTTAAGTACAAAGTATACATATTTAATCATTTTAGAAGAGTAGAGCTCTTGGATCTCCTGGAGCTGTGCCAGGCTAGCAGTCCTGACATAGGAAAAGCAAGGCTTCATTTATTCAAAGGTAATTTCCAAATGGTGCAGTGCAGGGCTCTTGTTGCCCAGCTTAACCCAGGGAAAACCTCACCTTCTGAAAGAGGTATTCACGGCTAGCAGTCATTTTTGTCTGAAATAACCTGGGCTCCAATATTTTCTTGACCTTTTATTAAAACGATTGACCACTGCTCTTCTTCCACCCAGTCATCAACCCTAATCCCTCTCCATTAGTGACTACCCAGAAACGCACAGAAGGAAGGAAAAAAACCTATCTGTCCCCCAAAACCATCTGAAACAGCTCTAATCCTAAGAAATAAGTTTTATCACTCCCTTGAACATACAGTTGCCAATCAGTGACCACGAATCTCTGTATCCTCTTTCCCTGTGACTGTGCGTGGAGAATTCAGTGAGGCAGGTGCTAACTTCTGTGTACAGTTTGGGTCTTGCATCAGCCTAGCTTTTTTAAGCCTTCTTTTTATTTCTAATACCTCAAACAAATTTCTGTTAGCACAAAAGACATAATTTTTAACAGCTTCAGTCTCCCCACAGTGGAAGAAGGGTTTAAATTAGTGTGGAGGAGTGTTTGCTCAACCTGAGCTAAAAATACCAGGAGCTGCTTTCAAAGGTTCCCGTTTACCCATATTTGCCACTGCTGCTCTGGTAGGCAAATATCTTATCACTACCTGTTTTTTCCGGGCTTGGAAAGTGTAATTCACCTTTTCCTGATTCAGCCCTACAGAAAGGTGGGGTGCAGGGACCCACAGTTTCCATATGGGGTTATCAGGTACCCCTCCCTCGGGCACCCCAGAAGGGAGGACATGGAGGCATGTCCTGTTTGAAGACTGCCCATCCCTGCCTGTCCAAGGCCGGATTCTGGCTCTGTTGAGCCAGGACGGGCAGGACCTGGGCAGGACTGCCGGGCCTGGAAACCCCACCCCGGTAATGTCATGACAAATCCTGGCAGCTTGGGCAGCTCCCAATGTGAGACATGGAAAACAAACTTTAGCTCATGAAAAGGACGTGACAGAATCACAGCTCTGTTCCTGAGCCTCCCTACCTTCACTCTTACTTTTCCAGCTTTAAGGGATGAAAGATAACAGAAGTTGCAGTCAGTCATTAGAGGACTTTTTTCAGCTGAAATAAATAAGCTGAACAATGCTGATTAAGTCAATGGGGTCTAATTCACAACTACTGGCTCTATCAATAAAAAGGTAATGCCTTTATTTTTATTGGTGAAATCTGATAACAGCATAGATAATCAACTGAAGATCAGCTTCTAGAGGAAGAAATGAATGAAGCCCACTGGGAAGAGCCTGCCTCCCAAACAACAGGGAGCTTGTGTTTCTTTCTGGAAAGGTTCTTATTTTTAGCCAAACCAGTAGGAGCTGGTCACGAGTCAGCCCCCAGGCAGGTTGTCTGTGTCAGAGGTGGCCTTTCTGTAGAGGACAGGCCCACTATGTACAGAGGAAGACATCTGCCAGAACCACAGAGACAACTAGGTTGCACCCAAACCTGCTGTCAGCACCTTAGAGGTGATTTTATCCCCACTAAAGCTGCTCCAGATCAAAACCAGGCTGCTCAGGCTGTGCTGGCCAGCACTCAGGGAACAGCAGCTCTGGCTCCTGCTATCTTCCACCCACTCCTTCCTGCACCATCTGCCCACCACAGAGAGCAGGGAGAGGGGATGGACACTTTCCCCTCTGGCCTTCCCCCACACCTCTGCTGCCAAGAGGGAAATGCTCTGGGCAAGGACAGCTGGAGGGGGTGCAAAAGGCCTTGATCTAGACCTTTGGTCTATCAGATAGACCTTTGCTCTATCCACTTAACACATTCAAATGCTCCATGAATTTTGGACATTACACTGAAGTCTGCAATAAGCTGAGTCTCAGCTGAGACTCTCTTCCTCCTCAGTTAGCCTAGCTTACTTTCGCAACACTTAAATGATACCCACAGTCAGCTAAAATACACTTGCAAAGACTTCTTTCACATATGAAGTGTTGTGACAAACTGGTGGAGTCCTTAATTTTCCAGACTCAGCCTCCCTGCAATAACCCCCATCCCCACGAAGAGCACATTTTCCCAATACTGTCACTCCCTGGAATCTGAAGAGCAAGTCTTGGCACTGCAAAATGACAGCTTTTTTTACTGATGTAACGACCCACTTAGTACACAGAGTTGTCATTTCTTGCTAGTCCAATTGATCCTTTTGTTTATACTGCAGACGTGTAAGTTTACATATCTTCTAATCTCTCCTTTGTATTATAGCAACATAAATCTGTTGTTAATACTTCATTAATTTCCTAAGGGAGGCAACTTCCAGCATGGCTTGGAAAACTGATGACCCACTGCTGTCAAGGGCTGTATGAGTAACTGGCTTTATTGCTTTGGCAATGAAACAAAACCAAGGAAAAGGTATGCGTTTTATGCATATAGACTTTTGGGATAGAAGCAAAAATACTTTTTCCTTGCTTTTCCCCACTGAAACAAAAAAGCTGGATTGCTTCCTTCTGTTTAATATAAAAATGAAATGCTCTCTTTTGGATACATGTACATAGAGTAAAGAAAATGACTCAATGTCAAAGACTCACTGTATGAAACTAAGTGGGGAGAAGAAAGTAGCATCCCATTTTGTCCAGGAGTGAGGATTGATGCAGAAGAGGTAGGACACCAAGAAATATTTAAACTAGAGTCTAGAGTATCAGATCTCCCAGCATACTGCCCTGTCTGCCTCGCTGTTTGGTATTTTAGGTTGCCACGTTCCTCGTGCCTCCTGTTGATCTTATTCCACCTGGTTTAGATAAATATTTACTCATACCAGGACTGAGGCACCGTGTTCCCATTTTCCAGGTGAAAGTCCTACCAAGCATGCTGGTGAGCCTTTCTCATGGAAACTCTGTTCCAGTGCCGACAAAATTATTCCACACCAACTGGAATCTTATCATTAGATAATCTGAAGGACCCCTGGACATTCAACTTCTCAATATCCAGGAGATCAGAATATTGTTTTAAGAGGTCGAATCTCCAGTTCATCCAGACTCTGGGACATACTCTATGGAGGCTGATTTCCCAGTAGCCAGCATGAATATCCTACCAATTTACTGCCTAAACAGGAGCAAACAACACCACCTCTAACCAGCTCACAAATCTTCTTCTGACAGAAAAAAAAGGAAAGCAAATGCAGGAGAAGCCATTCAGCTAATCCAGTCCCATCTGTCCAGTATTTTGGAGACAGTTAAAACTGCATTTTCCTGCGAGCTCGTCGAGGCCATCTCGGTCAGCTCTCTCATTTCCCATCCTACAAAACTGAAGAGCCTGTCCTGAGCCACTTCTCAAGGTAAACCTCCAAGGGAAGTAAGCACTAGTTTTACCTCCTAAGTTTTTTTGTGGTGTGTAATTATGGTCCTTCTGACAAAGCTCCAAACTGAAGGCAAAGGACGCAGGACAGTCTCCCGAAAGAAGAGTTCCCCTAGTGCTGCTGAGCCTTTCCTGACATCAGTTGTGGCTCAAGGAGCCTCCATGTCCTGCCATAAAAAGCAGATTTTACAGCAGGTTTCATACTGCCTTTTATCCTAATAAGGGAATAAAGTCCTTCTGGTTATCACACTTCTTGGAGCCCCTGCATGGAAACGGATGGGTTTGCACTGCAGACCATGCCCTTCGTTTAGCAATTTATTTGGTGGAGCTTTTCCCTGTACAGTTTCAGCAGCATCAAAGGGAGAGCAGGTATAGATGCAGATGCAGGCTGTCTGAAACCTTCAAATTTTCTTTTTATGGGGACGTAAGGCAACTTCATATATCATGCAGCTGGACCGTTTCCTTATTAGTAAGACAGGACACCCAGTACTTATACTGCTTAGGAAAACAGAAATAGGCCTAAATCCTGGATCCAGATGTGAATTTGGCAAATAGCCCCTTTACAATGGGACAATGAAATATCTCCGATCCAAACACTTCTACATTTTGGGATGTTTGAAATCAACTTTGCCCCCACAGCAATTCATTAATCGTATCTCTTAAATGTTTAAACTTCAGCTAGAACGTAAAATCAACATTTAAGGTTCTTGCTAATTTGTCTCAGAATTGGCATCATATAAGATTCTCTTCATGAAATGGATAGTCTCAAAGACATTGCCAAGAGTAATTGCTGCCCTCCTCTTTTTCTGCCCTCCCTTCTTTATTTTACTTAAAAAGAGATAAAGAAAGGTAGGGCAAAAAGTGAATGTTACTGACACAAATGAATTCTGCTGAATTTCATTTCCATTAGATTTCTACATAACTGGAAACTTTTTTGGCAGCCTCCCACAAAAGGCATAATAAATTGCTTTTGTACCAGTAGAGGAATTCATTTTCTCTGTTTCATTTAGCAACAACATTGCTGTGAATTTCACACAACAGTTTCTAAAACGTCATCAGATTTCTCTGCCTAATGTCAATTTGGCATTTTCCCCCTCTTCACAGAATAGAGGCTAGAGAAGCAAAAACAAAGCAAAACAAAAACAAGTTGCTGTGCCCGTTGTGTAATGCACGGGGAACAAGCCAGGTTCGCTCTTCAAGCAGGTGCCTGTGTTTCAGCAACATCACCAGCACCACTGTCAGGAATCAACCAGTCTTGCTAAAGTGACCAAAGATCACAGAGCCTGGATTCACCCACCTGAGGGTTTGTTTTTTTCTCTTCTGACATGAGCTGGAGAAGTTTATTCTCCTTGTGCAAAGTCACCCCAAGACACTATTCTAGAAATAATTACAAATCTTTGATCTATCAATGGATCAATTCAAAAGGAAAAAAAAAAATCAAGGAAAACAGAAGTCTAGTAGAGTATCATACTGAAGTATCACATACTTCAGTATGTGATCAGGTTACAGGCTGCCTTGCTGGATTGCTGACATCCTTTCACTCACAAAAACTTAAATGAGCTTTATGAGTGCTTAGTCCCTTCTATGGGATTTAAGCCTGTTAGAAATTATTTTGCATCCTTTGCAGCTAGTGATCATGTTCCCAAATGATGTCTGGGACAACAGGAGCCAATCTTAACAGCCACCACTTTCTACTTTAAACCTCCAGTCTCCCAAGTCCCCATCCCTTTGAATTACAGATGCTTGGGCAAAGCCAGGAGCCTGAGTGAAGGATGTGACCATGCCCATGACATGTCCTGACAACTGCTCCCCCACAAATCCTCTTTTCATTTACATACATCTGGGACTGGGGCACAGGGGTGGGAGATCAGTAGCCCTTCACATAATTTGGGATGGAGTCAGAGGGATGCCCATACGTCTGGTTGCTGCTGCTACTTCCTCTCTTCAGCGCATGTCACAGCCTCTCTCCATCACTTCCTTTCATTGAAATTTTTCACAAGGGGGTATTTGCAAGTGCTTTACATATGCAAGGCACATCTGATCAAATCATGGAAAAGGCTGTGCAGATGTTACCATGCTGCCTGTTGGATATAAGGGGACAGATTTGCCCAGCTGTTGTGCAGGTGTCCTCTCCCAGTCTGATCTACTATGGAAAAATCAGGGAGAACTGAAGCCCTGGCACTGGGAATGCCATCATGTAACTAAGAGCAGTCTCAAGGTCCTCCCTGGGAGTTGTGCTTAGTTGCTAACAGCTCTCAAGGAGTCTTTTAGCCCCCAGTCCATGCCCCTACACCACTCTCCTCTGGTACCCACACAACCCCATCTGGCAAAATCATATTAAAAATGGTACTACTAAAATTATACATCAAGATTATTAATGACATGTTTGATGCGCCCTTCTGGGGAGAAATACTACAGAAAGAAAGTCAGGTTTCAGCCAGCCCAGAGGGCAGCAGTACAGTGGCAATGAGATCTCATCTATATGGCCTCGCCTTCCCCGAGCAGCACACGGCTGCGCTGCCTCAGTCTTGGCCAGGATTGTGCTTCCATTTCTATCCATTACATAAATCTCCCCACATTGCTCAGGATCACTGGCACTGCTTAAGGTAATGCAAGGAAAATTTAAGGAAAATTTGGCTACATTTTTTCCTTTGCAAATATTAAGGGAGAGCCTAAAACAGTGGATAGTATTTCACTGGGGGAGTCTGAAACCCAATTAGGAATCTGCAAGAGTTCACTTTTCAGTTAGTGTTTCTCTTTTTTTTTTTATGCGATCTGTTTATTTTACTGTATTGACAGGGTTTTCTCATGTCAAAGACAAGCCCTTTTAGTAATATCCTAGTCTCACAGGACCCAAACCCAAAACCCAGTGCCTCTGAAATTGGGTGGCCCTGTCAGTCCCCAAACAATTGCGTTGACTAAAAAATGCGCTTTTCCTCCCCTTGTACAATGAAACTTTGTACATCTGAAATTAAACTATTGAAAGGAATTTGTATGTTGGGAAGACTAAGACGTACTAAAAAATAGCTATTATAAACAATGTCTTCTTTTCATTAATAAAGCACTAAAGAAAGCCACATTAGGAAATCTTCACAAAGAAATTATGTGACAGATTAAGGGATACAGAAGGCCGAGAAGTGAGTGTGGAAATGGATAGGTACAGCCAAGGCATCAGAAATTATTCTACATTAAGCTTCACAGAAGTATTTATCACACATGCTAACTGAGTGAAGAAAGGAAGTTTGAAATGGTTGGAATACATGATGTAAAATAAGGATCAAAACTAAAGCAGGGGATGATCAGCACTCCTCGGGTTCTCCTCTGGAGCCTGGTGCTGCCAGATGCTGAGCATCTGGCCCCTGAAGAGCCCTCTGCGAGAGAGGGCTGAACCCCTGTGCACTGCAGTCAGCAGGATGCTCCAGCCTGGTTTCAGTCGGGTTTGGGTCAGGGTTTAATTGCACATTTTAGTTTAAACCTAAAGCCTTTATGATTTACTTTGTACAGCAAGATACCATTTTGCTGGGTTTTACCAGTTGCATTAAAATGTGTATATATATATATATATGAACATATATATATACACACACATATAAAGTAACAGTGCCTTGAATTATAAATTCTTATCAGATCATTAACAAAAAAAAGGGGTACATGCACAATTGTTTCTTGAAAAGATCAGTTGGGCATGTTTTATTGTCTTCTGTCCAAAAGAAAACCTTTGAAGTGAAAGAACTTGAATATTTAAAAACAAAATATCTGGCTAAGATATATCTGGTTAAGAAAATAAGATATAAGAAAATATCTGGTTAAGATATGGCTAACAATCATAAAAATTATATAGATCTTAATCAAGAAGGTTTGCAAAGTACTTCAGCTTGCCGTTCTGTTTACAGCTATATGTAATATCCTCCGAAAATCTTGTTCCAGTATCAGCTAACAAAACTGGAAAGTTTGTTTAGATTATTGTTCTGTTAGATAAGATAAAAGCTGTGATAACATCGCCCAGTGATCAGCCTGCTTGCAGATATGGACACTTACCCCGGAGGCTGCAGTCTGTGTGCTGGGAGAAGCAGTTTTGCTACAGTCATCTGAGTTAGTAGAAGACGTGGATGTCGGAGTCATAGGAACTGCAGTAGTACTGTTACCTGAAAGATTGGGAATTGGTTTTAAAAAGAAATATTTTCCAGACAGAAAAAAAAAAAAAAGAACCCAAACCAACAAAAAAAACCAAAACAACTACAAAATATTGCAGCTACAATTTCTTATATTTTATATTTACCAGAGCATGCCTTTGATTTATTAATGTTCTTAGGTTTTCGCTTCCTCGTCTGAATTCCTTCTTTTTTCATAGCAAGAGGCCGAGGAACCTGAAAAAATTAAATTTCCACGCCAATCACAGAGTTGCATATGTACTCTAATATCAAAAATCAAAATACACTACAAGATCAGATGTGATGTTGAAAACGTCTGTATAGCAAGTCAATTTTCTCTGTGTCAGAGTACTAATTCTAAAAAACATTTACGTTTTATTTGGGCAAAACAATAGCTTGATTCAAGGGGAGTTTTAGCTGAATTTAAAAAGTAGGGAAACTTTTTTCTTGATGCAAACTTGACAGTTTTTTCAACCCCTCTGTCAATCCACAGGAAAATGGCATACAATCAGGGAAAACCAGCATAATTTGACAATAACTCATAAGAAATTAAATTGTACGGGGTATATCTGATCCTTGATTTATTATTCCAGTCAGTTAGGAATTATCTCCAGTGACTGATTCTGGAAAGAAAGAATGTGTATGAGACAAAAAAAATTCTCTTCATCCTGTGGACCAGCTATGCATCCAGATAATCATGAGTAAATGTCTTAGGACAGAAGCTTTAGAATAGAAGAACTTAGTATTTGTTCCTATAAGCAGTTCTGCCCATAATATAGTTTTATGGTATCTAAATTTATATTTATATGGATAAATTTATGTTTAAGTGTGCTCCAAAATCATCTTTGTGTTCATCACAACGATAATCACTATACAAAAACATTGGCTTAAAATGTATTTTGACTTCATGATAACACCAGTTTGGGGAAAGACAATTCATGTGTTTTCTATCATTATAATAGTTAAATCTGTGACATGATTTACGTTCTATTGAAGCCTAGACCACGTCTGAATAATTTCTAATACCCTTGCTCTTCAAACACTTATGCTTGACTGTAACACAATCCACAGGGGTCTCACCCAAAATATGCTCCATCACATTCAGGACAGAGCTTTTTTCTTACTCTATTATTGCCTAACAAAGTCTGAAATTGCATTTGAAGTTTTGCTGGCATAGCCATGTCTGTCCATGAAAAACTGTCTCATTAAAGGTCTAGGGATTTTTTTCCCCAGTGAAGAGCTGGTTTAAACCCCAGTGGCAAAACCACCTCTGCTGCTTATCCAGAGGTGGTTTCTTTATACAGCTCTGTTGAGAGAGCTACAGTGGCAAACACAACTTGTCAAAAGCATAACAAGCTAAAACGGTGCAGCCATTTTTTAACGTCACACATTTTTCTGTTGTTTTATGCATTTAGTTTGTCCTTTTTTCGAGGACCACCCCTTCCCCAAAGCAGCATCAGAGCTGGCAGGAGATCTCCCTTGGCGAAGCAGCCACTTACCCCATGGAGCTTCATGTAGAGGCCACAGGCATTGCAGACGGGCTCCCCCTCGGCGTTCCTGCGCCACAGGGTGGTGGTCGTGGTGTGGCAGTTGGCACAGGACAAGCCCATCCGCCGCGATGAGGGCTGCGGGCAAGCACAGGCAAACACGGGCATAAACAGGTGGGCAGGAGCTAATGATTTATGTCTTTATGGCTCATAAAAAAGTCCCTTAACACATGGCGGGGATGGTAGGAGCTTTTTTTAATAGTATCTGCCAGCAACACCCCAGAATTAGAACAGAATTATCCTCATATCAGAGAGTGGAAAGTTGATGTGAAGCGGTATTGAGAGTTTTACAACCCTGGGCTGTCACAGCAGAGGCAAACTTCTCATTTGGGAGCTGCTGACCCAGAGAAGTCTATTCAGACCATGAGGCCCCGGTTCTTTTCCCAGCAGGACAGCTAGGAAATATCTCCACTACAGTTCCACTGAGCTGAAGAGAAGGCACATCACTCCTGTGCCGCCTCTCCAGCCGGTTCAATGCCCTCTCCCCTGTAGAGTGAGTGAAGAGACAGCTCTAATCATCCCACTGATACTCCTGACTCATTGGAAAAAACAGCCACTTTAATCACCTGCCCTCGGTGGCACCACTTTTAGGGAAAACTCTCATGGGCATCCCAGGGGTAACACATACAACAGCATTAATTTCATAAAAAGATCTTTTTATCATCAGCCATTTTATCCTCATACAAAAAACAACATGCTTTGGGAGCATGTTTTACAGAGCAGAGCCTCCCCTCAGCCAGCAGAAAAGCTGGTGGGTGACAACAAGGTTCCCGCTGCAAACAAGCCATTTATGACACTCTTCCGTGGAGTTTGGAGCCAAGATGAAGCAACTCTGTATCAGAAATAACCGTATAACCCAGAGCTTTATGGCCACAGGCTGTATATCATAAGTGAAGGCAGACCTCATAAACATGTGAAATGAAGGTGAATGGGTTATAAAAGTCCCTGTAACAAGTGATGTCTTTTACGTTCATCACAAGCAAAGAATTCCAGCTACATCATAAATCTAGTCTTTTTCAAAGTATCGCATTGTCAAAAAAATATAAAAAAATCCGTGCCTAGCTCTGTGTCTGGCAGCTGAACAAGTTTACACGGAGAAGTCAGTTTTAGAGGATTGCATTAATCTTATTCTGACTATAAAGTACCCATAACTGAAATTACTAACTTAAGGGTACAATGCCCTTCCTCTTGAATCATTTACTGCTGGGTTGTTAGACGTAACTGGGTCACCTTTGATACCACAAGGCTGCCTGCCACTGGGAAAACCAATAAAACTGTTTTGAGAATGAAGAATATTCCAGCATAATAACTGAATTTCTTGACTATTATCTGTTTGAGTGTCTTTAGCAGTAAGCTGTCATTTTACACCACAGCTCAGAAAGAGCTCCAGATTAAATACAAATTTTGTAATCTTGAATCAGTAATCTATTATTAACTGTGCAGGAAAAAAAAAGCAAACCACCCAGCCAAGTGTAATATAGGCTGAAGTACACACATGCAGTTTTTAATCTTAAAATTCCAAGTCTCATAAAAACAGAATTTTTGACTTAGTTATTAAATATGTACGCACACAGCGCTCAAATTGCGCCCTCCACTCAATACGTGTTTTACGTGATCACATTGAGTAAAAGAAAGCTGTTTGTAACATATATGCTTCGTTTTCTTTCTCTACAAGTGAAATGCTGTCAGCTGTTTCACTCCGTTAAATCTTTCTCTTTCCTATGCAGCCTGGTCTAAACCTTCACACATTTTATTTCAATAGCTTTTGCTCATTCCTGTATCTAAACAGACAAGGAGTTTTGGCATGTTTTGAAGCTAAAACGACTTTTTTGATGCAGGAATTTTATCAGAAACATTGGGGCAATCTAAACATGTTTAGCGTTTTCAAAACATTTTCCCTTCTCACCTACATATTTCCAACTCTATGAACACACAGTCATGGTTGATTTATAGTTATGGCCAGGGTACTCGGTAGGGATTGTTACACAGAGCTATTTCAGAGTTATTTCGCTGAGGTGTCAGACTGAAATTGGGCTGTAGTTTGACTGTGCTTTAGTCTTCTCATCCCCACCCCTCCCTCAAAAAAAAAAAAA
>VZRO01002987.1:422719-433637 GCA_013397915.1 Daphoenositta chrysoptera
AAAAAAAGAAAAGAAAAATAAAAAAGGACACAGAAATGCGAGAACTGGGTGTCAGCTACTTGAAATCTGCCTCAGGCCAGGGTGCCACAGCCAGTCGGGCTCTGAGCTTGAGACAATCGGCAGATCTGGCCCCTCCACTGTGTCTGTCCTCGCTAATGAGATAACACCTTGTATCATGAAATTTACTGGATGACCAGCTAGAAAAAACAGGCACCTAGCAGTAATAAACCTCTGTCTTAGAGTTAAATTAACTCTTTGGCTTAAAGAAAGGTCTTTAGGCAAAGGTGGGTTGGTTCCTAAGCGCTTACTGTCTGCTCTGATCATCGCGCGTTTGGGTCGTGTTTTCCCTCGCTCCCGTAAGGGCACTAAATTCAAATGGTTGTGAAATAAAGAACAGTAAGTGTTTCAACCTAAGGAAAACAGGCATGGAGCTAAGCAGCTGGCATGATTGAAAGGGGCTTGAAAGGCTGATGGGTTTGATACACTGTCTCCATACACAAGGGTCCAAACATCAGCTTGGATTATACCAGTGTGATTTATTGTGGCTCGCTCAGTAACAGCCATTACTGAAGAGCGTATTCTTTCTGTCTGCTGACCTCCACCCAGATTTGCTAAACATAATGTGCAGTTCCCGCTTGTTAAATTTTCTCCTTGCCTATTCAGTGCCAGCCTGTGTTATAAACAGGGGTTCTGGTTTGTACTATTTATTTCCCCCCCTAGTTTTAGGAGTATATTTTTAGAAAAATTGCCGCTCATTTCTTAGGAGTAAAACAAAACAAAGGCTATTATCATTGTTTAAACAATTGGTTTTCTTTGAATTATATACAAAACTTGCTTACATTCCCAAGGATCGAGCTCTCAGCAAACAAAGCAGGTCTGGAGAAATTCCTAGCCCTCTGAACAAACATTTTCCAACCTTGATTTCTTTTTTTTTTTTTTTTCTTTTGGAAATGTCCAACATCACCAGCACAAATTTCTTCCAAGCCACCGAATTCCCCTCACAGATGGGGTTCATAGGTCAAAAAGCCAGGCTGGCCTATGCCTGAAGTGCAGCTCACGAGGGGGCAGAGGGAGATTTTGCCAGCTCAGGGCCTGCAAGTAGGTCTGAAGCGGTTCCCAGAGGGCTGCCAGCCCTGTCGCCCCTCACTGTTGGGCCTGCAAACCTGGTCAGGAGTTTCACTTCAGTTTTCCAGCCAAGAGGATCACCCGGCTAATACACTGATTGCTCTTCCCCATGCTTGCCCCTAGTTTCTCCCTGGCTAGTGCTGACTGGAGTTCCTTGGGGGGCAGCTCCTCTCGCCCGCCTCCTCCCTTCCCTTCCCTCCCGACTCACCACTCTCTTCTGGGGCTTGATCAGGGGCCGGCTGAGGCCGTTCATTTTGGTGTAGAGCCCGCAGGCGTTGCACAGGTAGTTGCCGGTGCCGTCCCTCCTCCACAGCGGGGTCTGGATGGAGCCGCAGTTGACGCACTCCCGGCTCTCGGACAGGTCCTCCAGCAGCTCTGGGGGCAGGAGCAGAGGGGAGAGGCGGTGGGGCACGGCCGCAGGCGGGCGCGGAGCCCGGCCTGGCCCCGCGCAGCGCGGCCCCGGCCCCCGCGCCGAAACCCGGGCCCCGGGCAAGCGAGCACCCGGCCCTCGGAACATCAGTTCCCCGGCAGTGACGGCGGCCATGCGGTGACTTTTTACAAAATCTCGGGGGGGTTTTTTTCCCTTTTTTTTTTTTTTTTTTCCTAGGGGCTAAATTACTGAGTCATGTTTGNTTTCTCCTATTTATTGAAATGTGCCAGACCCGCTGCCGGCCCCGGCGCAGCGGGTGCTCTCCGAGCCGGAGCAGCGCCCGTGCGTCCCGGACACCGGCCCGCCGCAGGGCTCATCCCCGGCCCGCCGTGCACTCCCGCCGGGATTTGACCCTCGGAAATTCGGCTGGGGTCCGCTCGAGCGGCGAAACCCCCGCCGTGGTGCCCACAGGGCGGAAAGGGAGGTGCACTTGCCTTTAGAGGGGAGCAGAGGGGGGAGTGAGGTGACTGTTAGAATAGCTGCTTCCAGAGCCATCCTGGGAGCTGGATATAAGGAGCTGTCGTTTTGCCCAATATTCCCCAGGGTCGAAGCTTGGCAAAAACTTTTCTACCCTAACTCTTATTTTAAATGCCTCGCAACTAGTAAAGCTTCAAGTTTAGAGGCAGCGTTCCGGGCTCTGGTGTGCCAAGGCAGCGACGGGCAGCGGCAACTTCGCCTCGGCTATTTGGTCAAATTAGAGCTGGTTCGTAGGAAACGGAGGAAATGGGAAAATATGCAGTATTGTGCCTCCTGCTTTCATAGTTACTGAGCACTAAGGGGGAAAAAAAAAAGGTCTAAATGCACGGCAGAAAAAAAAAAAAAAGTAAAAAGAGAATCCACCTATAAAAGCCAGTACTTTCACCCATGCGAAGCCTTGTTCTGATTCACCTCTTCATATTTCGAGGAGGGGGGAATAAATACTTATTTTACATAGAAGGTGCCACGTTGTGCAGAAATAATAAAAGGAGCTGTTTGGACTTTTTACAGTAGCTTTGGAGTCGAGTCTGGAAATGTACGTTTCAGACTCAGAGCTTCGTCTTTGAGGGTTTTTTTTTCCTCCCTCCGCTACCTGCCTAAATTCATCATTGGGTTATTCTTTTACGTTTCACTGTACAGCGAAAGAGAGCTCGTAAACATCGAGCAGCTCTGGAGACTGGGCTGCGGTGACACGGCGGGCATTGAGCTGAGAAAGAAACGGCCTTTTGGCCCGCACCCACCCAAATACATTTCTCTCCTCCCTTCGTTTGCGAATTATTAGGCGCTAAAGAGGAACGGGCACACGGCAGAGTCCAGAGAGCACAGTTCAACGTTGTCAGCTCCTAGCTCTTAGCACATCGCTAAGATTTATTAATCTTTGCACTAAAAGCACCACTGAAGACTGTAACCAGAAAAATGCTTAGGACGTCAAGGACGCTGGAACTTAAACAGTTATTTGTCTCAGCTCTTTATTTTATAACATTGCCTTCGTGCCTGCAGAAAGAAATTCTGCCGTGACAATATTTCCCGGGCATTTAAAAATATTTTTTCCCCTTAGAGAGTGAGTAATACATTTATCTCCAAAGAAAACAAAGTGTTAATTTTAGATACTGTTTTAGTATCTCTACGAGTAACGTTAAGAAAGCTTTATCAAATTGTCTAATATTTAGCCGTAAAAAATTTATTTCGGCTACGATTTTCCTACGATTTTGAAACGGGACAACGCGTAGCTTCGGCTTTGCTGCCGCGTTTTGCCTCGCAGGAGCAGAAAACTCGCCTGGCCCAGGAGCTCCGGGCTGCTTCGTCCCGCGTTACACCGCGATGCGGCTGCCCTGGCACCCGTCCTTGCCCTCATCGAAAGGCTAATCCCTACCCCTCCGGCCCCCAGCACGGGTGGCATGGAGGCACAAGGGCGGGAGAGACCCTCGGGAGCAGGAGAATCTGCCGTGCTCCTCCTCGGCTGCCTTGACACTCATATCCCAAACTTCTCCAGCGCCCGGCTCCTTCACTTCTCTGCTCCTTCTTACTCACCCCTTTCCTCTCCCTGCCGTGAGATTACCCAAGCTCACGTCTCTCCCGACCAAAAAAGAAAAACCAAAAGCAACAACAAAAAAACACAACAGATTTTTTTTTGTCCCTCCATCACCTACTTTCACACTGTAACTTTTGAAAGTTGAGTTTAAAACTCAGCTTTCGTGTTACCCTGAGATGCAGCTTATCCTATCACCGCTACAACTGATTTTCTTCCCTCTGTCATGTTATTAAATACCAAGTGGGAGGCTTAAAATGCTTAAATCTACCGGGTGTCATCGAGAGACAGGAGGAGCATTGTGTGTATAACCCTATAGAAAGATGAAAATCCATGGGACAATTTTCTGCAACCTTGCACTGGAAGAGAAAATTACAGTGTCTATAAAATATATAAATAAATAAATCCATAAAAACTACCCACCTGGTGGGTAGTTTATGTTTAAAGCGAATGATGATCAAATCTGTGTGTATACACATATATACATAAATATGTATATACACATAATATATATATGCATAACATATATATATATAATGCACATCGAAATGCCCACCCCNAAAATATATATACATAGCCGCACACACCTCTCTATACACCTCTATTTATATACACATAGATTTATTCTAAAGCTGAAGAGATTGCAATAATCGTTAATCTTTCTACCTCTGACTAAATAATCTCAGCTCAAACTCCTCTTCAACAATTGATTTAATGACACCGAGAATTTCCTTAACTAAAATAAAAAGTAAGGACGGGACCCCTCGTAAATGAAAGCAAAACCCCATCATGAGGTGCTATATTTTAGCAGCAGTTTACAATAGTTTAAATTAGGTTTCCTCATTCATATTCGAGGTTTTGCTTCGCTGCTCTTCTGTTTTAACTAAGAAGTGAAGTGCTTTCTAGTTGAAATAATCCAAAATGGATTAAGTGAACCCCTGCAGTTTTCCTCTACGATACAAGAAAGATTAATTTGCAGTGAATTTGTCACTGTTTCGCGCCTAGATAAACGCATGTAGGGAAAGCAGGAATGTACTGATTTGGAAAAAATAAAAATTAAGTTTACACCGGGCAATTCATTTTGGGTTCTTTGGGTTAGTAACTCCGATGGCCATACTCCAAACAACGCCGCTTTTTGGGGGTGTATTTCGCCTGTAACTCAACACAAACGACGGGAGTTACTTCCACTCCAGAACAGCCATGGTCCCGGGACCGCCGTCCTGCCACCGACACCGGGGCGCCCCAAACCAGCGAACCCCTCTCTGGGGTGGCCCCGCCACCGCTCCCCGGCAGCCCCGCGCCCCTCCCGCGGGCAGCCCCGGCATGCGGCGACCCTCCCTGCCCTGCCCTGCCCTGCCCGCGGGTCCTACCTGCGCTGGGTGCCCGGACGGGGATGGGGGCGGCCCGGCCCTGGAGGCAGTGCAGCATGGAGTTCTCGAAGGGCCCCGTGGGCCAGGCGGGGGCGAGCTGCGGCCCCACGTAGGACGTGTAGGGCCCCGGGTAGGAGCCATTGAGCGGCCGGGCCAGCGGGCTGTACTGGTCCCTGGCGCCCAGGCTGTTGCTGTAGGCGCCGGGCTCCCGGGAGGCCCCGTTGGCCACCGGCGGGCTCGGGGAATAGGGGAAGCGGCCCGAGGGGTGGGAGCCGCCGCCGGTGCTGTACGAGGGGCTTTCCGCGGCCGGCTGGGACCAGACGGCGTGGCCGCCGCCCGGGTGGCTGGGCTGGGCCGCCCCGCTGCCCTGCAGGTACGGCAGAGTGGGCAGCATGGAGCCCACGCGGGTCGTGGGCACGTAGACGGGCGAGCTGGGCGTGGAGTGCATGAAGCCGCCCGGAGATCCGTCGTAAGGCGTGGGGCCCTGGGCGGCCGAGATGGCGAGGGTCTGGTACATCTCCTCGGGCTGCTCGGCGCCGAGGGCGCTCAGCTTGGGGCCGCGGCTGGACCAGATCAGCTTGTTGGTTTGGTCTAAGTCCGCGAAGAGCAGGATGTCCTCCCAGCTGGGACGGCCGGAGGGGTGGGGGGTCCCCAAGTGCACGTAGGGGGCGAGCAGCGACCTGCCCTCGGCGGCGGGGGGCGGCGGCGGGGCCGGCCGGTGGCTGTCGTCGGTCTCCGGCCGAGGAGTCTTGGAGCAGCCGCGGTCACCCTGAGAGCCGGAGGAGGAGGAGGGCGAAGGAGGAGACGGGCGCGGCTCCCTGGTCGCGAAGGGGCAGGAGGAACCGCCGGCGTCCGCAGCGCACCGCTTCACCGCGCACCAGCCGCCTTCAGCCACGGCCATCCAGGTCCCCTTCTAGCCGCTGGGTGTGGATGGGGAAGGGCGAGGAGGGGAGGAGGAGGAGGAGTGGGGGGGGATCCGCAGGGCAGGGCGGGGAAGGAGGACACAAAAGAGCAGGGAAGTGGGGGAGAGAGAAATAATAATAACAAAGTTTGCAAACAGGACAGCCCGTCTCCCTCCCGTAATGAGATTCATCAGGGCTTATCTGGCCCCTCTGAGCGCTTAATCAGTCATGTCGCCTCGGCGCTGTTGTCCCTCGCCCCAGCGGAATGGGATCAGGCAACCCAGGTCAAGACGGGCCGGGAGACGCCAGTCCCGCGGGGCCAGGGCTGCGGCTCCAGCCCCGCTTTCCGCACCGCGGGAGGGCTGCTCCCCTCTCCCTTGGCATCCCGCGCTGCGGATTTGAACATGAAGCACGCCGGGGCAAAGGTGGGCGTAAGGGCGTGGGGACAGAGGGGGCATTTTTCCCTGTCTCTGCCCTTCCTTGGCTGCTGTCGTTGTTATGATTATTTCAATGAATGAGTCATTTGACTCGGTTCCACCGAGAAAACAATTAGTGAGGCGATCCCTTTAAGGTTACTTCGCCGGAGAGCGATGTTAGCTCTTCCGCGCATCGCCTCGCTTGCTTGCCTATTTCCAGCCCAAGGTCACGGAAAGGAGGAGGAGGAGGAGGAGGGAAAGGCACCCGGGAGACGGGAGATGCGCGCGGGCCGGGCCCGAAGAGTGCGCGGCGGCGGCGGGACACGGACCGAGGCCGGGCGGGGTGTGCCTGCCGCAGGGGCCGGATCCAGCGGCCAGCCCTGGCCGGGGGCCTGCCCCGAGCCCCAGCACACCTTGCGGGGGTGACACCCGTCCCGAGCCGAGCGGTGCCCCTTCGGACCTGCCAGCATGAGAAAAGGCCGGACAGACGGACACAGAGAGCACGGTGCCCAGCCCCTGGGAGAAGGGGCAGAAAGCGAAAGGGGACACAGAGAAGTGACAGCAAGAGAAGGCGAGGCTCTCAGTTCTCAGCCCACCTCGGGGCTCTCCAGATAACCACAGGCACAGGAATACAGGACACACACACACACAGAGCCCCCTCGCAGATAGGCACCAAATACGTCTCTCCCTCCTGCGAGATAACTGGGAGATAAGGCTCCGGCAGATAAGAGCTCCAGGCACCGGCATCGGATGTTTGCCCACACAGTCTCTCTCCCTCGGGCTCCCCCAGCCAGGGGCGGCCGCCCCGCCGCGCCGCGCTCCCCTCGGAGCGCCCGAGGGCAGAGAGGCAGCAGCAGAAGACCGAGGAAGAACAAGCGAAACCGCGGCGAGGCAAGGAAAGAGAAGGGCCAAACCTGATGCCGGTGCCCCGCATGGGGCCGGGGCGCGGGGCCGCGGCGGGCGGTAAATCCAGAGCGGCGGGGGCGAGTGGCGGCGGCGAGTCCGGCGGCGGCGGCCGGCGGCTCATGTATAAAAAGGAGAGAGGAGGCGCCTCTCGCAGCCCTGCCGGAAAACTGCAGGCAGCCGGCCCTGATTGGGCTCGGCCAGCCCTAAACAAACACGGGGCTCCGCAGGGGTGCCAGTCCCAGGGCCAGCCGGGCCGCCGCAGCCCCGGGGGCGGGGGGCACCTCGGGGCGCCCGCAGCGAAGGGGCGATGGACCCCTACTCGGGGAACTGGGAAGAGCAGAGAGGCCTCGCCCTGCCAGACCCCAGTCTTTTTTCTTCCTGTTTTAAAACTTATTTTTCATCCAGAAATAATACACGCTCTTCCCTCCTTCCCAGATAATATCTTTTTTTACGGTGAATATCCAGCTTCTGTAAGGTTTATTTTCTCCGCGCCTCCCGGAGGCTCCCATTCGCATGTCAGCGAATGGCCCCGGGGGGATGTGTGCCTGGCTTTCGCCCTAGGCAACCAGGAGAACTCATCCCTCCCTCAAATCTCCTTAGTTTTTGTTCGTCAAAATCCGAGCTATCCGAGATGAAAAAAGGTGGCTCCTCCTTGAGTTACCCCAACCGTCAGGTGAAGCCAAAGCAAGCTGTGGGATGTGTCCATCCCAACAGCTGGCGGCAGGCATTTTTCCTCCGTTTCTTTCTTATTACCCCCCCGCTCCTCAACCCTCTTATCTCAGCTGTGTACAAACTGATATGGTACTTAGCAGGAAAGTGACTGGAAATTAAAATAACTTCGTTCACCAGAGGTTATCAGCTGGATATCTGTCATCATCAGTTTGTACAGAAAGAGTCATCTGCGGCAAAGGGCTGGACTAGAACAGAGCCGGGCTCTCGGCAGCCGGCAGGCATTGAGTCCTCCCGACAGAAACCGAACCCAAACCTGATGCGGGGTGCTGTCGCTCCTGGGGTAGGCACGGCTTTTCTTTCGGTCTTTCCAGGCAAGCTAAACGGGAGGTGAAGAATTTGCAGTGCTGGGGGTACGATAAAACACTGGCTGTAGCGATCCGCTCTGCCAGCGTGGGTGAACTGATTGTGACTTGGAAGTTTATTGTGCGCGGTAATTTTTGTGGTATAGCGCGGCAGGGATTTGATCGGAAAACAATCACTTTTCCGAGAAACCGTTTCTTTATTAAATTGTATGATTAAAAGTGATACTTCTTTCTTGTCAGTTGTCTCTAAATAATATCGTTAAATAGTATCGGTCACCCTGCCAGGCTGAAGTGATTTTTTCTCCCATTTTTTACTTTTAGGTATATTTTAGTGAGTGCAATATTAAATAGGAAATAAGCTTTTGCAAGCGAGGGCAGTGATTCGTTTTTTTGCCCGGCTCGTCTTCCGATCCTAGCTTGAAACGTAAAACATTTTTCCCGTGTTTTTTACCTGCAAATGTGAGACAAGAGCAGTGGAAGCCGCGGGAGTCGATGCCCACGCCGCTTCTCCCTAGCTTGAGTGCTGCGACTGCAAATTTCTGTGCTGAAAAGCGCCGAGCTTTAAACCCCGCGTTTCCTTTACGTCTTTTGAACGCCCCTTCTGCAGTTAAACACGAGGGTATTTCAAACACGTGTCAAGGTGGATATAAAGCGAGAAATACCGTGAGGTTTGTTGGTTTTTTTTTTTTTCGAGCGACGGGCTTTGCTCGCTGGGAGGGGTTTGCCGGTGCTCATGTAAACCCAGGGTGGACGGTGGGGACCTGCCCGGGCCCGGAGGGTGCCTGCCCGAAAGGTGCGGATGGCTGGGAAGAACAGCCGCGTTGGCCTGGCAGGCGCCTCTTTCCCTGGCTCCAAAGTGACCCGTGTTTTACACTTCAGGCGCCTTGGCTTTTTTCACTGCCGACTAGCCTGTTTACGTTATAGCCGGGCTACAAGCGTCATTTTATTTTCTCCGATAAACACGATAAGAGAATCCGGCTTAAACTGGGACCAGCGTGGGAAACCATTCCCAGTCACCCCTTTCCTCTCTACTCCTTTTCGTTTCGGGTTTGCTCTCGAACCGCTCAAATAATAGACTCCTAACTCTTCATTACGTCACTCATTTCCCAAATCCCGCTCTGCCGACGTAACTTTCATCCCGGGGCTCCGGGAGGCTCTCAGGTATCTCCTGCACCATGCCTGGGTTAGGTAGCCGGGGGAGCATGTGCAGGGACATTTTTGAGGGCAAGGGGATGCTCGGTTGCGGGAAGACACCGCCGGTGAGGAGGTGCCAACGAAGTGACCATCGCTCCTGGTCGTTGTGGCCAAAGAGGGAAGAAGGCAGACTGGGGAAAAAAAAAAAAAAAAGGTTTCGTATCCAATTAAGGCAAATTCCCTTGCGGGCACTTCAATCTCCCAAAAAAGGGTGGGGGGTAAGGCGTGTGCAAGAGCAGAGCTGTTGCTGCTTCCCCCCCTCTCGGGTCTCTGCAAACGTGATCCCTTACCAGGGGTGCACTAGGGAGGAGGGGAAGGCTCGGTCCGGCCGCACCCTCGCAGTCCCTCGGCCCGGACAGCCCCGGGAGCAGCGGGCATCGCCCGCCGGGTCGGGCCCCGATGCTCCGGGGGCACTGCGGCCGTGGGGGCCCGGCGGGTTCGGGTGCCAGGCGGTACGAGGGGTCACTTTGGTGACTATCGCAGGCTGGAGTGTATTCTTTTCCGAGACGTGTTTATGTAACTTAATGTACTTTAGAAACTGCTGGGGAGTTTAGGCCGGGCTGATAAGCGCAGCGGTTATTACGGGCGACGTGCCGGCACCTCTCCCCCTCTCTTCTCCCCTTCGCTTATCCGCGCTACTTAAAATATACTTTTATCAAGGCCACCCCACGATACGGACTGTTTCCATTCCCCAGCGGCTGTGACATTGAAGCGGACATATCGATCGGGCACGGGCGGCTCTCGGGAGCGCCCAGCCCCGCGGGGAGCTGCCGGCCGGCCGGCTCCGCGCTTCCCGCCGCCGGCCGCTCAGGGCTCAAGCCCCCGCGGCAGGAACGGCGGCCGAAGCCGGCGGAGCAACCCGCATCCGCCGGGGAAGAGATGGATTTCAGAGGGATAGGGGCCTTTGTCATCACCCATCACCTCCCTCTCGGGCCGGGCGGGACAGCCCGGGGAGCTAAGGGTAGTGGTTAGCCAAACTGACCCCCAAAGCAGCAAGGTCCTCTACACACCACAGCAAGGGCAGGGGCGGGCACGGTGAACGTGTCCTTTGCGATAGATCAGATGTGTCCCGTGGTGAAGAGGGACGCCCAAATTATCAAGGACGAGGAGAGATTGTTTTTTCTTTCCCCAAAACTCCTAACGAAGGGCTGCCGGGTGCTCTGAGGCCGGGCTTCAGCTCCAGCCGTCCTCGTTGGTTCGCAGACAGCAGGCTCCGGGCCCCGCGGGGCAGGACACCCTGACCCGGCTCGGGAAACCTTGCCCGCTCCCTCCCGGCCGCTCGGCTCTCCCCCTGGCTGAAGCCGTGCCCAGCGGCGGGGAGCAGGGCAGAAGGATATTCCCCACTGCAGTAAGCGGCCTCCCTGTCACTGGTGACCAGCTGCCGCGTGCTTTTGGGTGATTTCCACGGTGTCTTTCAACACTTGACGCTCAAATCAGCATCAGGCAGCAGAGAGCCCGCACGGACATTTTTGCAATATATGCCCAAGTGTGTGGTTTCTGTGTGGTTGGTTTTTTTGTTGTGGCCTCTTTTTTTTT
>VZRO01002987.1:433685-535328 GCA_013397915.1 Daphoenositta chrysoptera
ATAATGGCCTGCAGCTTCTTTTTATTTGTCCTCCCTCCAGACTCTGAGATTCGGCTGGTTAATGATTTCAGCCTTAAAAAAAAAAAAATTAAAATCAACAAAACGCGCGGAGGAGGCTCCTGTTGCCGCGTAACCTGACTCCCAGAGCCGGCGCTCCGCGGTACCCGCACGCTGAGTGAGCCCCGGTGGGGCGCGCAGGACGAAGGCGATGGCCTCCAGTCCTCGGGGTGACCGGGAGGCAGCCGAGACCCACCCAGCACCCTAAAAAACACGATTTAGCTGCTTCTGTCCAACAGGCGCGTAGTCGTTTTGTCTCTTTCCAGCACACACACAGGGACTTTGAAAATGAGTTGAGGATTGCTTTTATTGCTCCTCGGCGGTTTTAAAGGATTTCAGAAAAAGTGACTAAAATGGCTTAATTCTGACCCTTTAATCAACGGGCAACTCAATGCTCTTGCTACAAAGCGGTGGAGCTGTGTTCCACTTACTGCTTGCGGTGACGAATATTATGTATTATTTTTAATTGTAGTACCCCTTTCTGCGCTCAGCTGTAGATAAATGAAGTACCTCGACTCCGTGTGCGAATCGGCTTTCACACCTAGTGAAAGAACCCTTTTCGAGACAACAAGGCCAGAAGGAAAGGCCCCCACCCTGGTTCCCGCCGCCTCGTCGAGGGGAACAGGGAGGCGGGGGGGGAGGGAGGCGCCGCCGCCCGGGCCGCACCGGGAGCCCAGAGCCCTTCCCGCCGCCGCGTCTCCCGGGCCGGAGCCGTGGGGATCACTGTCCGTTCCTGTCTGGGTGCTGGGGAAGGCTTGCAGGGCTCTCTTCTGCTGGATCTGGCAGGAAAACCCGGGGAGAAGTTTCTTGCTGCGAGAGGTCGTTGTGGGAGGGAGCTGGGAACGGCGGGACGTGGGGCACGGCGGAGCCGCGCTTCTCCTCCGCAGCGCTTTAGAGCCGGGCTTCTCCTCATCCTCCCCCCGTTCCCTATCACGGATGTTAGGCAATATCAAATCCGATCTGCAATTAGCTATCCTGCCTCCGCCCCCGTGCCCGCAGCACAGAGAGTTAATTCTTTCTCGCTTAAACCCACCCCTCCCAAAAGAACTCCAACAAAAACTCGACTAAAGAAAACACCAACAAAAAACAACCAAACAAAAATCATCACCGACCATTCCCTGGGACGGTTGTCGCCACTGCCGCACACCGTGAAGGAAATATCGATTTATGCACGTATCGAAACCTGCCGGGAAACCCCCCACATAGTTGTCTTCTTACTTATCTGTCCAGGAAATAAAATAAACCATCAGAACAGGTCACAATCTTCCCGTGAAATGTTTTCCACAGGTCAAAATGAATACGTTCTCTTGGAAGCATTTTTCGGGAGTAGCTCCGTTCCATGCTTGTCCACGCTGAGCTGTGGCGGGGCCGCTTCGTTTCTCTTGGCATCGTGGCAACCTCTCGCCTTCCTTTTTGAAACCGCTTTCCTCGCCATTCACCTGCCTGACAGAAATGTCTGAGAACACGTGCGAATAATAATAATAATAATGATAACAATAATAATAAACCCCCAAACAACATTCACAATCTTAGCTAAGCAAACCGCTTCCCTTCATCCGAGCTAATAATATTTTCACTCACTGCCTTCGTGTGAAATGTCAAAAATCGGGGATTTTGTTCCTGCTTGGAATGAAAGTAGATTTTAAAACGTTAAAATAATATCTTCCAGAGCGAGTCTGACCAGTTCTGTAAATGCAAGCCCTACTAAATTGGAAAATCAAATCAAAACAACCACATCACAGAATGAGAGATTTCAGAGTTAGCAGCTCGGGGTAATTAGATAGCCTATTAATAGCCTTGCTCCTAGCTGCTTTCAAAAGTAAGTGGATGGCTCCTGCCTCGGGAAGGTATGAGCAAGCATGCCACGGGAGGCAGGATGGAGACCGAGGAGATGGGGAGAGGTTTCTAACGAGACGTGTGGGGCCCCATGGACAGGCAAAACGCGTGTACCCCCCTTGGCTTTGCCCGTCATCCCCGCAGACGCCGGCTTTTCCCTCCTTTTGATAGATGGAGGTGTCGGAGGGAGCCGCGGGGGCAGGTCCCGGCCGGGCGGGTCCCATCCCCATCGGCCCGAAGATAAGCGACGCTGCTAATTCACCTCCGGGGAGGCGATGCCTTCCTTCCCTTTTGCTTTTCTTACCCTCGGTGTTAATGGCTTCGCGGACACAGCCCTCTATTTGCAGTTAAAAGTATAAATATATACGTTCGCCGTGGGAATACCGCAATTTCCATTTCGTTCATGTAATCACTGCCAGTGTTTATCCATTTCTCCTAAGCCTCCACGACCAAAGAGGGCGTGCAAATAATCCACAATTTTCGATTACTTTAGGAAAAGGTTGGGATTATGCATCCGTTATTGCTGCTCACATTGAATTTATAATTCAATAGAAAAGGACGCCAATATGTGCAAACAATAAAAAGAACAATTAAAAAGCCGATCGTCCCCAAACTAGATGGCTATAATATATTGTTCCCCTGCTGTTATTGATTGATTTTAAGAGGTCACAGATGACTGAACTTTAAGGAGTCAAACGACTTTCTTTTAATTCCAATTAGATGAGCAAGAAGTAGCATAATGCAGTATACAAAAGGTTTTTCCTTACTGCAATTTCTTACATTTTTTTTACACACATATATTGTAATAATTTCTTGATGTATCTTTCTTGATGAACAAAATAGTTTTAGTATTAAAGATGGAACACAGTAACAAAGGAGATAGGAGTAATCCTAATGTTACTGAGGTTCAAAATTTTATTGTTTGTATTCTTAATATGGATAGAGTTAGCGGCGTTTTTCTGAAGTAACCAATCCTCAGAATAAATCAATGTGATGTATAGAGTGACTACTATTTCCCAGGTTTTAAAAAAAAAAAAAAGGACCTATGCACTTTCAATAAACTGAAGAAATGCCATGCAACAGTGTTAAAGGATAACTTCAGAGAGTTGTTGGTAACATCCATCACTAACCAGGATGATATCTGGGTGATGCATTTAGCATTTGCCAATGACAGTCAAACATAAGTTTAGCAGCACAGAACTTTAATATTCACCTCTGAAATAATAATCTAAACCCCCCCAACAACATAGTTTTCGTATAAATTTACATTGGTTATTTGCTTTGAAGCAGCTCATTTTCATTGTAACGTTACTGTAGGTTGTTTTTTCTGATAGGGTGTGTGAAACAGGGCTTACAAAGAAGCCCTGCTTCTTTGTCTCTGCTCATTTTATCCAGATCCTAAAAAGAAAGGTCTAAGGCTACTCATTAAGTTGAAATTTGTCCTTGTTCGTGATGACTTAAGCATGAAGGTCCAGTGCCACAGAACTCCATGGAAATACTCCTTGAAGAAATAAACCTTGCTAGTGGATCACTTCTGAGGTTACCAGCAAGAATTGCTACTCGGCCCTTCAAGTCATGGTTTCAACCTAACTAAACTGGCTTTGAGCAGATTCTTATGCAAATTCCAGATGAATATTTGGTCAGCTAATGCAGAGCTTTCTGCTCTCGCAGCTGGGAAGCTGTTGGTCCCAAACAAACCCAATCAGCACTGACTCAGCATCTACCACAGCTCCTGTAATGAACTTAACAGTAAAGGTAATGCAGGTGCTTTCTGTGATTCATGTCAGGCTCTGTCAGGTTTGACAGCACCTCTTCATGACACAGATGCCATGCCGTTGGACACTAGAGGTGGCAGATCCAGCTCCATGGCCAGCACACCCTTATAAACTTACATTGCCCTTACTTCTGGGGGCCAGTGACCCCAGCAGAAAGGACAACCACGAGCACTGACATCAGTGGCATCTCATGGCGTCACAGATAAATGCAGCAGAGGTGGGACTGTCAGAGCCTGGGAGTGCTGGGAGATGAAAACTCAGCAGTGCTTAGCTGGCTGGAGGGCTTTTCCCTGGCTATTTTCAGCTTTCCCCCGAATGCCCCATAGGTGACACCCTAATCAGTGCCACTCCCCACAGACCACCCGCTGGGCTGTGGGGACACAGCTCTATGTACCACAACTTAAATCAAAGTGTTTTCAGCTTCTACACTAAGCCAAACTCCTTCCTTCCAAAAAATCTCATATCAATCCAAACATTTCATTTTATCCAAAATGAAGCATTTTGAGCTGTTTTTGAAGTAATTAGCCCTTTAGAGGAAATCAACTTGGAATCAAATGTGCAACAAGGTTCATCTCAAGAGGGCAGAAAATATGTTTTGTATTTTTTTCTCTCTTTCAGTTTGGTAACATACTCACATTTCGGGTGGTAGGAGAGGTCTGCCTTGCCTGGACCAGAAGCCAAAACCACAGCACCTCATCCCTTCTCAGCCACCAGAAACTACAGCAAAACCTCATTTTCTCCTTGATCAGCAGGGCACAGAGAAAGCAATTGAAACTGCTGCTCTGGGTTGAAGGTTTTAAACTTTTTTTTCTTAAAGATAGGGTGCTCACATGAATATGCTCCAAGATATTTCACTCACGGAATTGGAGAGGGGTGTAATTCAGTCTGAAACCAGGATTTATGCTACATTCTTATTTTAGTTCCTACTGCCTAGGAGAATAGTTACTACTCAAATCACAAACTGTGTCCATGACCTGTGCTAAGTTTTCAAATCTATTTGGTTTTGGTTTTGATAGCTTCAACAGAATTGTTGAATGACATTTCCTTTAGCAGGAGTTTTCCAAACAAATTTACTTCATTTCTGCTTGCAAGAAGTGGAAAAAATGTATTTTCCTTGTGCCTGCTTGGAACTACATGTACCTCTGAGGTCCAGAAGGTGACATATCTTTCACAAGTGTTTCCTCTAATAAGCGTAGAGAGGGGAAACTAATGGTTGTGAGCTGTAGCTACCAGAAGATTAAAAATATTCTGTACTGCAATATGTTAACTGTTGCTCAGCGTTCGGACTTGAGGAGCATGGAGCTGACTAGGCTGAGCCTATGGAGAGAATTGGAAAGCAAACTTTTCAGCTGGAAAAGGAGACCACCTGAATTTAATGGTGTTGGACCAAATGAGTGGGAACAAACCTGGAAGAGCTTGGCTGAGTGCTAAATGAGAGTATTTAAGCTGAATTCTTCACGTCGCCTGGGCTTTTTGGATGCAGCCAGCATTATTACAGCAAAGGTGGAAAATGCTGGGCATTTTGTCATGATTGAGAGTAGAACTGGGGAGAAATGCTAAGTTGATGGGAAGGGGGGAGACAAATCCATTCAGAGGTCTGTGACTGTTTTTAAGAGAAAAGAAAAAATACAAGTTTGGGTTCAGCAAGTCAGTGCAGCAGGACAGAGCTGCAGTAGCAAGGGGAGTGCCCTTGCCCAGGTGCAATGCAAGCAGAGAAGGACCCACCCCTCTCCTTACTGCCTGGAAAATCGGGTGCAGACCTCAGTCCCCACATCCCAGGATGGCAGCAGGGCCCAGGAGGAAACAGGCTTCCCAAAGGTGTTCTTCCCCAGCACACGGAAGAAGTGCTGGTTTGGGTCCATACCCCAAAGCAAGCACAGAGGAACAGCCAGCAGCTCCACGGGGTTTCAAAGGCTCTGGATGGCTCATGGGCTGTCTCAAACCAACCCAATTCTTTGCAAAAAAGTAGACTCCAGCACACCTGGAACGACACTTTAGCAAGAGGAATAACAACAATGCACATCCTTTATGGTATTCAGCATTATGATACTACCCCGTATCTATCAGTCTGAATGTCAAAAATACACTGTTTAATGGATTAAATTATTTTATCAGTCCTCTATTGGGAAGGTAAAAACCTGCTGTGCAAAGCTCAAGAAGTAAATAAAATCTAGTGATGAAGGACTAAACTCCGATGGGAATTTTGCTGAAGAAAGGCCTGCTCAAGTTGACCTGTTTAATTAAAATGCATTAAAATGCAATTTCCTTTACATCATTACACTCTAATGTCAACCTTGGAATCACAAACTTGTTGAAATCTGAGAAAAATGGTTTATCTGTGGTTACCTCTTGCTAATAAAAAAATGTAAAAAGATGCTTTTAAGGAAACATGTTAATAATTAAAAATAAATTTGGTGGTCTAAATGAAGAGTACTGATGGTACTAAAAATGGCATTGACTTAATTATTTTTGTTGATGTCAGTTATTCATTTGTGGGCCATCAAACTATAAACTGGGGTACTTTATTGACTGCAATATATACTGGATATGTGCCATATTATTCAAGAAAGACAATACACTGCAAAAACAATACAGAGAAGAGGTAATTTGTACAGAGTTCATGAGACAATTATATAATCTAATTACAAAACCGACTCACTATGCCCTTGGTTCTATTTATTAGAAGAGAATTGAAGGACGTACTAAACATACTCAGAGTCTAGGAATTTAAATTTAAATCCTGCCTGTACACCCAAGCATCCGGGAACTGGTGTGATCCGGCACATAGACCATGAGTCCCAAAAGAAGGATGCCTTGATATGGGACTCAGGATACTACTTCATTTTCCTATGTGGTGGAAATTAAACTACTGCCCCATTTTCCTGAGAAGTGCTTTGGAGCTCAGTCAATAGCACAGAAAAACTTTTAATAATGTTAATGACAGACAAAAAGAAGTGTAATTAATTATTTATTTCAAATAGCGAGAGCAATTTGAAATCTGTTGGTGTTTCACAAGCTTCACAGCTACAAAGCCTCTGGAAAAATGCACTAGAAACATTTGAATGCAAGTGAATGTATTTCATGTTCAAACAGAAACACATTACTGAGGTGCCTGAACACAAGACATAACCAGGGCTTTGCATATGTCACTCACTCACAGAGAAGCACATCTAAGTACAGAAATGACCAAAGCCAAAACAAAAGTAAGTTGCTGAATTATTCTGTGATCTTTCAAGTCATAACTGCACTGCAACTGTTTGAACTCTTTTCAGATGTTTTTCCTTAAACTTTTAATGCTTTTTAAGGAATGTATAAGTATTTCCTTTCTTGATCATGTAAGAAACTTTATTGAATAAAACCTTTTTTTGCATGTCTTCTGACATTTTTTATTCTCAATTTACTGTACATTTTGTATTTGAATAGATTTTAATGGGTGACATCTAACCATACCATAGTAAATTGTGGAGGAGGCTAGTATTCAGAATGATTATAAGGAGTATTTGTTTATAAAACAGGAAAAAACCTCAGTGTCTCTTTATTTATTTTTATTAATGGTAATGCTGGCTTGCATACAGTATTTTTTTAATGAATGCTATGAGGATCCAGGAGGCAGAAGAGCTAATGGAGAACCTGGGACACCTGAGTCTAGTTTGGACCCAGGTAGGGAAGTCATAATTCTGCGAATTGGAAGGTACAGTTCTACAGCACATTGGCCCTGGTGCAATCCTGGCTTCATAAATCCTGTCCCTCTCCCAGAAGGGACTCTTCTGCCTGGAGGAGTCACTCCAGTGCCAGCACAGCAATCCACTGCCTTCTCCCAGTTGTATTAATGAAATTCCTTGTGGGACCACACTGGAAGAAGGACCATTGAAGTGATTACAATTAAAAATAGCTCTTCCTCTGCTCCTCCCAGAAAGAGTTTATTTTTAACTTCCATCACTTCAGTGCGCTGATTTAAGCACTGCTCTACACGCAGTTGTTTTGGCACAGCTGAGGAGGTGACAAACTGCAGGCCAGAGGTGGGAACAAGCATCTGGGGCAGGAGCTGGCTGCAGCAGCTCAGCTGCCAAAGGCAGTGTATCGTGGGACTATGGTGTGATAGTTCACTGGATGAACTTAAACTTTGCCTTTCCTGAGTGTTTTCATAGCCATGATGCATCTCTGCTCCAAATTCCTGTTACAGGAGAGCTGGCCCAGAGTGGCTTTCCTACCCCAGCCCGGTTCATTTACATTAGAGATTTACAGTCATGTGAGCCATACCAAGAAATACAAGTGTACGCAGTGGAAGGCTTGCATGGACAGGGTTAGGAGCAGGGATATGGTCAGTGACAGTGCCTTGGCCATAGGACAGCGGCCACCTACCCACCCACCCTCCCAGGGCTCTGCTCACACACTTTTGTGTTTGGCTTACATGGAAAGGATCAAGCTGTGTATGGAACTCAGGACTGAGTGAGAACTTCTGCCAGGTCATTTTGGCCACGGTTTAGGACTCTTTCATCTTTTCTTAAAGCACAGGCTGTGAGTCACATGCTGAAACCTTCTTTCTTATCTCTCCAACTTACTGACATTTTATGGACCTCAGGCTATGGTGGCTCTTTGATTTCTTCTGTCCCCTGCCTGTGACTTTGGTCTTTTGAGGACTTGAAAGATGCAATCTAATTTGAATTTTTGTTAACAGCTATGTAAGTAAGCACTTGGGTGAACTTACATAGCCTTTAAGCAGCTAGGAAGTCAGATAATATCTAATCTTATCCCTATTAGGATAAAAGAGTGTCCCCAGCACACTATTTACCAATGTGTTCTAGAGCAGAAAACACTGCATCGTATAACCTATCCTACAGTTCCCTATATCAAAAACAATTATCTGACTGGCTCATGTGTGAAAACATCACAGCATGACATCATCTAGAACCCACTGACCTCAGTGGAAGAAATACCAATTCAGCTGAGTCTGGAGCTCTCCTTTACTGCCTCAAGTAACTCACTTCACACCTCATAAACTGAGTTTTGAGCCTCCACCATGTTCATCAGACATTATTTTTCCTTCCAGTGTTGACCCAGGCTAGGAAGCTAGATGATTTTCTTAATCGTAAGTGGTACTTCTGGCAGATTTAATACTTCAATGTCAAACCTTCAATAAGAAGATCTTGCTGGCCTTCACAAGCATATTGCTTCTCTTCTGCTCATGCACACTGTTTCAGTCCTCCCTGAGGTTGAGTCCCTGAGACCTTCTTGTAATGCAAATAAATGGAAAACAAAATAAAATAAAATAACATCACAGTGGCTCTAAAGTAGAGCTTTCATGGCACTCTACTGTATCTTGATGGCATAAACAAAATGCCAACTGAAAAGCCAACCTTGAAAATCATCTAGAGCACAAAATTACGATTTTATGATGGAATGGGGCAGCCCAAGCTTGGCTGGACCACGTTGGATCACAAGGATCTCCAATCCTTCAAAAGCTCAGTAGAGCCTTAGCCTTTCATTGTGTGCAGAACCAGCCTTGAAACCTTTTCTTCGAAGGCTGTCACTTGTTTCAATGACGTTACCTGCAGTGGAGTATTTTGCTGTTTGTCTGTGAACCTCAATCATGACTCTTCTGTCCTCACTTTTCAGAGGTGAAGAATAAAACAACCTGTACAGAATATATAGAATCTACACTCTCACTGTGGAGAGCACAATATATGGTATGTAAGAAGTTTAAAAAAAACATTTTACTTTCCTAGCAATCCTTACATATCCATCGAGCTGGAAGTTATTTCAGAGAATACTCATGCTACTCACAAAAAGCCATTACCAAAGTCAGCCAGAATTCCAAAAAAAAAAGAAAATAGAGGGGCAGGCAGGTAACTAATCCATTTTGGAACTGTCAGGTTGTGACCTGAGGTATGTTTTCACAGGAAAGGCAAAAATGAGGTTCTTTCCCTAATGAGGAACAAGGAAGGATGAATGACGAACACGCAGTTTCTGCCTACACAGAAAACATTCCCAAGAAGAAGACTGATCAGATGTAGTCATGGTGGATAGCTACAAACTGCCAGACAGGCAGTGTTGACTCAGAGCTCCCACTCCTGAGCACCCTTTCCCGGTTGCAGCTTATGTAAAAGACTATAAAGAAGGAAAACCCAAGGAATAATGAAGACGAATGAAATAAATAGACCTGAGCCTGTCTATTTGTTTTAGTGGTTAATGCCACTAGAGAAACCCTGCAGGGCTTTAGGCAATTCTTAGTGATGAAGATTTATGAAGCCCTTTTAAAAACTTCATTAAGGGGTCAGAGAGATTTAAGTGGCCTCCCAAGCTCTGCACTAAGCCAAGAGATTCACTTTGCAGAAACTCAGCCAAAGGCAGCGAGGACAGAGGTGGTTTGCAAGGGCTCTTCACACACTCTGGGAACAATGCTGAGTAGTACCCTGTGCACCTGGGCAGTACAGCTTAATGCTGAAGTCCCGAGCAGGGTTGTGGCAACTAAGCTGGTTAAAGGAAGCTGCTTAGCAGAAGTATTTCCTCTGAATAATGTTAAGGCCAACATAGTCTGGTAAGCAAGCCAAGTCTGTATACACTGCTCACATACCTTTCTTCTTCCAGTTTCCCTTAGATTGTCTGAAATATGGCAAAGCTATTTTTTTTTTTTTTTTGTAGTTGGGGTGTATTTTCCTCCTTCTGATGACAAGTGCTGCCTGACTCCTGTCAAATCATAGCCCAGAATCTTACCTTCCATACTGATGCCTCCAAGCAGTTGTTTAGGACTGTGATTATTTAGATATAAATAGCAGTGCTCATTAATTTAGCAATCACTCCCAGCTATGAAAATGTAAATTGGGTTGACTTGTTTGTGTTTTCGAGAAAGAGAGAAGGTGATGGAGGTAGGTGGGAAGGGGAATATTCCCCAGGTGCTGCTGTTTATCACCTTTTTGTCTCACCCTGAGCCAGGGAATGTTTCATCTGCACCCTGCAGAGCTTTGCTGGGCTCTGTTCCACCACCACTGAGGTGGGTGTGCATCACACACCTCTTGTAAAGTTGGTTCTTGGACTGACAGCTTGGGTCAACCCCATAAAAAAAATAAATCCTGGACTTTTTTTTTTTTTTTTAATAGGTATGCAGCAGAATAAGCTCTGGTAGCTGGCAAAGGCAGCAAACTTTGACAGAGCAAGAGATGAAGGCTGCTTTTGTAGCTTCACAAGTAAAGCTACCACTCCCTTTGGCTCGCTGGAGCTGCCTGGCCATGGGGAAGCAGCCATGATGGAACAGACTTCGTGAGCTGTCATAAAATTCACTACAAACCAAAGCAGCACATCTCCTCCAAAAGCTGTGTTTCAGCCAGACTGCCCACCAGAAGTGAACACCCTTTGCTAGATGTCTTATAACCCAATATTCTCTGCTTCTTATGGATTGTGGGAAGTGCTCCACAGCCTCAGTGCCTCGTGAGGAGGAGAGGAGCCATGAAAGAAGGTAAAAGGAGAAAGAGAGTAGAGCATGGAGAAACTGAGACCTGAGAAATCTGCAGTAGGAAGAGAAATGCTGCACCACACCCTTGAAGACCTCCCTCACCTTTCATCCCATCCCTGAGAGCTGCCAGCAGCAGGCACTTAAGATACTTCCTCCAAAAAGGCTGGTTATTATCCGCAGCATTTTAAATACTTTGGAATCTAAATGCATCCAGTATGAGTTGAAGCAAGCTCCTGAATCTTTGCAGTGCTTTGTTGGACAGAGAATCTAATAATGGAATCAGTTTAGCAACTAATTTTCAGGGTTTTAAGGGAGCTTGTTCATGCCAGCCCTCGTTCAGGAACACACTTTTTACATTCACAGATCATAAAGCACCTGCTTTACACTAAATGAGAGGGATGGATAGAACACCACACTTGTGAACAGGGCTCTTCAATTTGGTTTTGTGGCAGAATGGCTCAAGCCTGGGGTAGCCTCTGGGAAGGCTTGAATTTATGAATGATGCAATAGGCAACTCTCTGCCTGAAATCAGGCAGTAGCAATACCTCCCAAATAGTTATCCAATAAATGATTCAATACTAATGAACTGCATAAGAAAGTTTATCTACCATTACCTCCATCCTGCAGCTTTTCTTAGGGGCCTCACCTTGCTACCTTCATTTGAATACAATAATTTCTGATGTGTTCCTGAAGGTACCCACAAAGTCAGGAGGTGTCTTCCCATCTGTAGGAGCAAGTGGAGACTCAGGAGTGAGTGGATTACGATTATGGCTGGCACAAAGGAGGAGCCTCCCTCATGACAGTGAGTCACAAGATTATCGCCTTGACAAGGAAAACTACTACAGAAAAGCCAACTGCATAATATCCCAAAGAAAGCAATTAAGTGGTTTCATTGATAGAGGCTTTGGATGAGCTACATGCTACAAATAACAACTTCATTCAGGCCATTTCAATGACACATTCTAGAGATAGGAAGAGCCATGATAATTATGTTTTGCCACGGCATTTTGGGAAACTGGGGATCAGGAATTTTCCAGAGTGGGAAGCTTGTTTTGCTCCCTGAAGACTTTGTTTTGATTTCAAGCACTGCCGACTGTGCACTGTTGCCACATTTTTTAGATACCTTTTTTATTGCTCCCTTGATTGTGGGGCACAGGGAGATTTCTGCAGTAGACAAAGACTTTTCTGAGGCACATGCTATAACAGTGGAAGGAATCTGCTCCAAACCTTCCATAAACATGGAGTTAGCTCACTGTGTCTAAGTGCCTCAACATGAGGAACATTTTTCTTTCATGCCCTGTTGAGACCAGAGATATAGGGAAGCAAAGGCAAGCAGGGTGGTTCAGGAACCCAGTGTCTGAGCTCCTGGGTGCTGCCAGTTGCCTACACAGCCCTGAGGTGCAGAATGTTTCCTCTCTGATGCTCCTGTGTAGCTACTACCACTTGTGAGAAGTTGCAATGGCTCAGCTCAGAGAGTAAAGCTGGGTCTGCTGTGCGCAAGCCCATGTCACTTCAGGAGGCAAAACTCTGACCTGCCTGGTATAGGGTAACAGCAACTGCGGAGAGTAAAAGCACTTGGATGGTTTAACAACAGTGACAGAAAACAAACTCACAGTGAAGTGTACCCTGATCCTTCATCTGGAGCAATATTCATAGTCTGCCAGAGTAGGAAATACCTGAAGTGACAGGAATCCATGAATCAGGGGGCCATTTGCCATTGTTACCCTGATGTGGCTTTTTGGCTTTTATTTTTCATTTCCACATACAAAACAATAGAGGTCATAATTAAATTATTTAGGGACTTTTAATGATTCCAAATTAGCACTCCTAAACCTTCTGCTCGCTTCAGGTTTGTGAGTGAAACAAAAGATAAATCAAAGTAGAATGCAGTTCTGAGTTTCCTTGAGTCAGCAGGAACTTTGCCAGCACTTGATTTTTTAAAATCTGGTTTCCTCAGCTGATTTAGTCATGCAAAATTAGCAACCTCAATAAGGAAAGTGTAAGCGTGTGTTATTCCTATTATACCCAAAAGTGGGTTACATTTCCCATCAGTTCCCTCAAGCAAAACCTGTACACCTGGGAAGCACTGTAATTTTTCTTTTTGTCTCCCTTTGATGAGACTTTAGAACAAGTGAGCAGCAGCGTTTGCTGCAAATCTTCTTTTGAGTGCTGTCATGGCTCTTACCTGGAGGCTGTCAGCCCAGCCACCACATCTTTCTGCAGAGGGGAAGGAGAATATTACTTTTTCCTTTCCCCTCTGTGTGGTAAGAAGCCACAGGGAACCACAGAGCTGCGTCATCCTGAATTGCCACGACCAGATTTACCAGGGAGCTTTTCCCACTGGAAAGCAGAAGCGCTGTGACTGCTGCTCTGCCTGTGCCCGTACCCTGGGCTGTGTGTGGGAATTGGGGTGGGCAGAAGAGCTCCTGCCCCGCACAGCGCCGTGCGTGCTCCCCTGCACCGCCCTGCCTCGGGGCGAGCACGGAGCACAAGCAGCACCGAGAGCATCCGCCAGTGACAGCCACCTCAAACTGCTGCATGGTCTGCAATGAAATGGAGTATTTCACGAAAGGAAAAGTAAGTCTTCAGGTAATGGACTTCAAATATATAAACTAGGCTGCTACAGAGAGAAAAGGAATATTTTGTCTCCATTGACAGATGGAAGGTACAGGATCCACCAGAGAAAACTGGAAAATTGCCATCACCTCTGCTCTTAATAGGAGGTTAAACACTTTAGGAGAAGTCAAGGCATAGGGAAAAAAGGATTTGGTACCCCTCTGAGATCCTTCCCAACAGAATACCTCTGTGGCTCTTCAAATGTGTGATTATCCACATCTGCCAGTGGACAGTGCAGTCACAGGGGAGAGAAGTTGCATTCCTCAAACAAATGATTCATTAAAAATCAGCAACCTACTCCAGGAACAATCCACTATCAGAGTTTTGCCTCAAACATAGTCATGAAGCCAAGAGGAGTTAAAAAAGGAACAACTATGGCACAGCAATGAAACTCTTTCAATCATTAAACCCCACCAGTAAATACTGGGGAGTGCTGGAACAAATCTTTATATTTCTAGAAATTATTCTAGCTGTGGAAAATATAAACTGTGTCTTCCCTGCAGACACAGCCAAAACTAATCAAAATACTCCTCATAACACAAAGGAAATACCTCTGGGCTGCGATAAGGACTACAAATGTAGCTCTTTTACGTCTCCACTAGCTAATAACAATAAGATGGACTGGTGGCACTGTTTTCAGCACGGAGATTAATAGTCAGGGAGAAACTGAGAAGGAGAAAGTACACTTTCAGTTTTCTTTCCGATGGCTAATTAAAAAGCCCATATCTGAAGGGAAATGCTGTGGAAATGAGAGCTATTTGGATGTGCCTCCCCCCATCTACTATCACCGTGCTTTGTGAGGAATGCTTTATTAACGCTAATCTCATCTCTGTGCTTTGACAGAAGTTACAGTTTCCTTCCTTTGCAGCCGCTAAGGCTCAGTTCTATTACAGGGTTTGTTTAATGGGAGCTTTATTATTTTACTAAATTACCTCATCTTCTGGGAACAAACTTAACCTTGAACTGTGAAGCCAAATGTCTTTTTAATGATGCAAGTCTGTTTGGAAATTGTGCTTTGATGACTCTCAATTTTCTTCATTCTGCATGTTTAATATGTGGAACATACACAAAAAAGTAATTTTTTTTTTCTGCAGGCCTTCCTGATCCACTATTTAAAATCAATTTGCTGCAATTATTAAGGTTAAGACTAGTGGGAACAAACATTCTTAATAGTATTCAGGCACCAGAGAGGAGCCCCTCATATCACTAGGGAGCCCATCTTCAGTAAATTGTAAAATTATACGGGATTGATGCTGAAATATTCCATATTGAAATGTTTAGATTCTAAGATAATATAAATATCACTCCTACGTGCATTTTGGGATGCAGCCTTCTTGTTCTGTTTGGAGACTCAAAGAGAAACTCTGGGAAACAATAAGAAGCCACCATTAACCCACATGAGACAGTGATTTGATCCAGAGTTTGTAGTCAGGCCAAATGAATGTGATTTTCTAGTACAATCTATGGGATGGTGGGTCTCTTGGATCCCAGGGAAGCAAGGCTTTTGCTTACAGGGCGATTGAGCACAGAGGGTGAGGCAGGGTACTGGGCTATTTTGTTAACATCTGATGTACAGGAGAGGAATTACTGTCTTGGTTCCTGGTTGATTCCCTCCCAAATGCCTGTAAGTTGCTGCAAACCCACACAAAAGACTTCTCGACTCTAGAAAAATGTGTGTCTGTGTTTAGGGTGTGTGCAGTTTGGGTACTTCTGAGGCTGCATTGCCCAGAGGTCACCTCTGGGCAAAGCTGGGGGCAGTGTTTTTTGTTTGTGTCAGACTTGAGTGGGAAGAAATACATGAAAATCAAACAGAAATATGCTGTTTGCTAGTGGGGTAGATACACTGTGATGACCTATGTATTTAGGAATATTGTTAAAACTTGTGAACTTCTTGCCATGTCTCCATTCAGAAAAGTCCTGAATCTTCCTGCAGTAGGAGCAGAGGTCTGGGCAATGCCTCCCTTTCCTCAGTGAGCTGTGAGACCCACACAGCCAGGCACAGTCCCTCCTGTGCTTCCTGGAGACACTGAGTTGCTCCAGACCTGCTGCATGTGGGCACACACATGTCCCTTGCCTGTCACCTGCAAGAAAAGGTGCAGGACTCTGGAATGGTTAGGGAATCAGCACTGGAAATGTTGATCCTTTGGGGAAGTGGCAACTTCTTCCTAGCAACTCTGAAAAAGGAGCCCTGCAAAAAAACGACGAATGTGGGCAGGTTGCAACACCAGAATAGCTCATCTGGGGTGCCAATAGGTTCCCAGGAAAAAAAAAATCTACCACAACCAGGGATAAATTGTTCTGAGGGCTCCAGAAAGTCCTTAACTGGATCTGGTGTCCAGTATTTTTTCCACATTTCTAAGGATTTAAAAGCAGGGTTGTTGTGAGCAGGTCACTTTAAGCACAGTTTCCATTCTCCATTTCTCACCCTATGAAACAGTCCTGGCACGTCATGTGAAAATAAATTCTTTAGTGACAGATGAAGATTTGGCACCAGATATTTCATTTGTTGTTAGACACCCAAAATCAGCTAAGAATCACCCAGCAGAAAAACCAACAGTTTTGATACCTGTTTTCCTAATCCTCAGAAGGTGCAAAACTTCTGCCTGAGCTCAAATGAAGAGAATTGACTCTTTCCCTAGATGCTCTCATCAGACGATCCACTTTTCTACAATAGCACCTCCCAATCATTCCAGATCAAACTCTTTATCCTTCTTTTTGGTGCCATGCCAATAAAATCACCTCTCATTCTCTTACTGTAGTTTTTTATACACAGCCTGCTGCACTTACCCAAGGAATGGTAGCTAGCTGACCTGAAAAGACCACGTACAACCAAGTGCTTCCCCACCCAGAATCTCTTTATTCCCTCCAGCTCCCCCATTCCTGTAATAGTCCTGGGTTCCCACATTGTTTTGAGTCTCTGAAAACTCCTGCCCTACAAAGCAGGATGGCCAGCTTTCCCCCAGGCAAGCTTTCATACGTGTCAAAAACTTTTGCAGATCAGAGCCGTGGGACAACACAACGCCGTGGGCATCAGAATGCTGAGGGAGGAGTTCTGGCAAAAGTTCATTGTTTGGGGATAACAGGTATTCCCCACCACTTTCCTATGAGATGGGGATGATGTGGATATGGACTGGTTACAGTATCATTGAGCCATGTTAGACCCAATCTACTCTGCCAGTTTTCTTCCCCCAGCACCTGGGATTGCCCAGGAGCCCCAGTGTATCTCTGAGCTGAGCACGGAGAGAGCATTTGCCTTCCACAAGGGCTCCCCTTGGCCCTTGAAAACTGCAGCTTGACCACCTCTGCTTTATTTCATCTCTGACTGTAGCGTGAAAACAAAATGCCCTACAAGAAACCACTGAAAGTGAAAATTATGTATTTCCTGCAGATATTTTACATGGTAAAAAAAAAAATATTTTCATATTTTCTTCCCCCTGTCCCTCTGGTTAGGTGCAAATTCTACCACTATAATTTTATGTCACTGCTTGGAAATTCAGTTGACAGACAAGGTCCTGCTGTAACATAAATATTTCACCTTCTTGTTGTGTTAAGCCTTGGCTGTACTTTTTTTCCTCTAATATTTTTTTTTCCAAATGGGAATGCAAGCAGCTGAAGCCCAGTGAGAAAACATGAAAATAGATTTCTAGGAAAGTAACCAAAAGGGCTTTACCAGCACGACAAGTTGCTTATCAAGAACTATTTTAGGAACGTGAGGAAATGAAACTTTGATGAGAGAGTTCCAAAAGGGAAGATTTACTGAGGAGCTGAGGGTTCAAAGCAGGATGACAGCACAGCTATCAGGAAACCTTCTCTGCACCTGTTTCTCCACCAGCTGCCTAACCATACTCCCCCTCCTTTCTGCTGGCAGCTGAACAGCCGAGATCTGCATCCCCTTTTGCACTAATCCGCTCCACCGTCTGTCTGGAAATGTTTGCCAGTCAACTCATCCCCTCCTCCTCCTCCCGAGCACAGACATAAGACATAGTTTCTGATTTTAATGCCCAGCTGTGCTCCAGAGATCTCATATGGATTTCATATAAATCCAAGGCCCTCAGTTGGAGAACAGGATCGCAGCATGCCTCAGTTTCCCATCTGTACAAGGGAAATACATTTCAGCTTTCTTTCCTTTGCATTGTCAGTACATTACCTAGTGAGGCACCAGGCTCCTCAGGCTGGGAGCTCCTTCCTTCCTTCATCGAACACCAAGTGAGCCACTTCAGCTTCAGCTTGCAGGAGCTGTCCTGATTTAATGGTGCCCAAAGCATGTCTATTACACTGTGAATCAGAGCCCTTTTAAGGGTGAAGTGCAGTCTTGCCCCGTGCCACTGCTTTGCCCACGGGCACTTTGTGAGCTCTCCTCCAAGCTGCATGGCTACACTGTAGGTTTCACAAGCTTGCCTTTCTCCTGCATGCTCCTCTCCTGGAGAAGTGCCCAAAACTCTCACTTGCTGTGTCAGATCCCAAGATCCCAGAACACTGCACTTCTGCCCCTGTGCTGTGCTAAGACAGCAGGAATGGATGGCCTTGGTGAAGTCAGCAGAGCGTCATACAGTGTCTTGCTTTCACACCAAGAATTATTTTGGAGCCAGTTTAGGAAGCAAGATGCCTCATCACACAGGGACAAGAGAGGCTGATCTTGGGACACGGTGCATGGGAACTGCCTTGAGCCAGGGTGGTGAAGAGTCATGGGCAGTTTGCAGTGGAAAGAAGACCAACCCAGAGGACCCAGTGGGTTGTCCACTCCTCAGCCACAAGGCAGGGACACCAGCACATCTCTGCTTAGGGTGGTGAGGACCTTGTGCAGACCTTCCTTTGAAGCACGGGCTCACTGTTTTGATGCTATGTGTTGCAGCAGGCAGAGAGGGCAGATTTGGCTCCTGTCTAAGCATGGCCCAGGGAGTCTAGGAAAAGACCTAGGAAACTTCTCTCAGCAAAGTGCTGTCCTCCATGAACTTGAATTATATCCCATAATGATGGATTACAAATAAAGGATGGCCCACTTAGCACATAGCCGAGGAGCCCATATCAAATTCCCAAGCTTTTCCTCCTCCCTAACAATTAGAAAATTGTTTTCAATGTATCTTATATATCAAGTTCATGACCTCCTTAAAGATAATTATCCTAATTTTAACATCCATGGCTGAAATGTCATTTTCAGTGTGTGAGCAAGATTGAGGACAGTGCTCTCTGCCTCACATTAAACTCCATTTTACTTCGTTTCTTCGGCTCTTTTCCACCCATGTCCTCCCTTTGCTCGTAGACCTTGCCCTGGTTGTTGGCTGCTGTAGGGATGGCACAGGTGGAAAGAATAGCTGATTGAAGATGTGAGGCAAGACATGGGCTATGAACTTGGAAACTTTGGTCAGACATGTATTTTCTGGTGTAGGATGACACTACGGTTTTCAGTAAACTGATGGGGTTGTTGCTCCTGTTATTGTTATTGTTGTTATCTCAGGAGCACTGGGGGATTCATCCCAAGTCCCACGCTTTTTGAACCAGGGAGAGAGATGCAGAGAGTGTGCCACAAGGATTTCTAGTATGAGTTATATGCATAGTGCACAGAAATTTAGAACACTTAAATGTACGTAGATATTTAAGCACACACATTTTTCCATTCATGTGTATCTTACATATAAGAATGGTGTATATATATATACATACACAGACACCTGTAGATGTCTTCTATCACTGTGCAGCCCTCTGGGAAGCAGTCCTGTCTTCTCAGGGCCTGGAGTCTCCCTTGCATTTACATCCAGAAGGACTCCCTAAATTTGGGGGCTCTCATACCCACTCTCCCCGTATTTGATTGCACAATCAAAAGCTGACTTTGCCCGATCTCTGCTTTGGGCATCTTTTTTTGCCTGGACAGGGAGCTCAGCCTGGGCTACAGCTTGTTCCAGGTAGTAAAGTGATGTTTTTGATTACAGTGATGTCTTCAAGGCATTGTGCAGCAGCAAGGTTGTGTTTTAAGCTGAAGAGGCAGACAGCACAGAGTAGATGTTATTCCACCCTCTGCAGAAAACTCCTGGGACAGTAAGAGCTAGCCTTGAAGCTTTCACCCGACAAGCTTTGGCCCCTTTTGAAAAGGCTGCCTTTTCCCTCTCTCCCTCCACGGCGGTCCCGGGGCAGCAGGGCACAGCAGCGCTGCCCCGCAGCCGCCCCCTGCCCGCCTGACGGGGCCGAGAGGAAACCCAGCACCTTTGCACACTGCAGCCGGGCACAATGACTTTTGTTGCTGATGGCGCATGTTTGGTTGTACTTGTTAAATCTTGTTAAACAGGAAACAGGTTTCGAGGCGAGAGGGTCCCGGAGAGTTCAAGCTCCCGCTTTCAAATGTTCTTACAAGATGCACAATTGGCACCGACTTACAGGAAATATTTAATTGGAGTCGGAAGGCGCTGGCTCCACTGACCTTGTATTGCATTCCTCTGGGTGCTGCTTTCACAATGATTTTCACCTATAGCTTGAATCAGTGCTTTATTTATACCAGCCAATGGTGAGTCCAAGAGCGCTGAGGGGACGAGCGGACCACGGACATGCAGCGAGCTGAGGGAGGAGCAAGCAGCAAGGATCAGTCTTACGGCGGAGAGGGGGCTGCCGCAAACCCAAGAGTGACATATTTATGAGTCCAGTATCGGTTGCCTGCACTGATAAGCCACGGTCATTAAAGGAAGGAAAAGTCACCTTTGTGTATATAAAATATACAAGATTCATAGTCTGAAAAGACTTGACAGGAAAACATTAGGTAAATAAAGGATATCCCATAAAGCATAATGTGAAAATTAAATTACCTCATAAGGGAGGAAGGCTGTCTGTCCCAGCAGTGAAAGTGAGGAAAAATGAAATTCCTCTTTTCTATCTCAAAGCTGATTTGGCTTTAGGGTTTTGGGTGGATCTAGACACATTGTTACTGATGTCTATAAAAAAAGCATTAAAGTCCATTATGTTGGACTGGAAATGCTGCAGCTTCCCATAAATTTTCACTACATGCTCGCAAGGTGGTGAGAGGCATCTTGAGCATTGCTGCTCTAGGTGGCCAAATAACAGAAGTACCATCTCAGGGGCGACCTGGGCTTTCAATGTTATTTTTAGTTTTCAGGTCTCACCACATTTTATTTTCATCTGATTTTGGCAGCTGTTGAAAATCACTTGGAAAAGTTTTCTGCCCTCCTCCCCAGACATTTCTAGTGAGTGAAACATATCCAGGATCCACCTAGTTTTGCTTTAACTGCTCAGTAAACCTCCAAAGCTGAGGAAATGTTGAAACATCAGGGAGAGGCAAAAGGAGAGAGATCAAAAGGGTCCACTTATTACACTACTCAGCAAAAAAGATAATGAAAAAAAAAAAAGAATGAGGAAAAGAAAGATAATCCAATCTATTAAAACTCCATAATTAAAAAAGCAAAATTTAAAAGAATTATTTCTATTTTTACAGAATGAACAATTGCACAAACGAGAGGTCTGCTAGTGGCTGTCCCCACGGAAGGCATGCACAGCCCCTGCCTGGCATACAGGTGGCCAACACGTGAGCAGCCTATGGCTTTGCAGTCTCAGCAGCAAATCCCTGCAGGTACAGCCCTCAGCCCCTCCAAAGCTCATAACCAAAAGCTTCACTGATTCCCAGGGTCTTGTCACAGTGTTTTGGTTGGGAAGGAGCTGATTCAACCTGAACCAAGCCAATCTCCTTTCTTATTTCAAACCGTTACCTGAAGACATAATTCCCACAGTGGTTAGGTAGACCCAAATCCACCTTGTAGCCACCATTAAAGTCAGATATATATTTTTTTCCCAGCAGAATTCACATCTATTCAACATCTATTTATAAATGTAACTGTCTACTTTAGTTCTCTCTCTTCATGGAAAAATCCTGGGGGAAGTCACTTTCCCAGTGTGCTGAGGGATTTTGAAGGGATAACTTTAGCAAACAGCACCAGTTCCTTGGGTCTCTGTTCCCAGGGACATGTGCCACAGTTGCTGAAGAACACATTTGACTTTTCTGGTGCATCATACAAGCACAAATCTCTCCAGTGAAGAGTCAGAGGCCCAGGAAGTGAGAGGTCTTTTTTTCAGCATAGCCTGCCTTTTGCACAGGAGGTTGCATCAACACCTCTTCCCACCAATTCTTCTGTTCCAGATCTTTCCAGGTCTGGGTCATGTTGCTAGTCCCATTTCTTGTCCCATCTCATTCTGACTGTGAAGTCCTTTGCTTCCCAGGAGCTGACAGTGTCCTCTCCAGAGCACCTCCAGCCCTTCAGGACTCTGCATCAGGAAAATGTACTGAGTATTAATGTGGGTGACCATTAAATAACTGAAGGGAAGAAAAAGAGCTAGAAACCTGTTCTGGGCAAACTGAGTTCAATGAATGAGGGTGAAATTTAATTATGTTTGCAGACCAGTAGTCTAATGGCATCACTTTTGCACATCAATATCACTATTAAAGAATCACCATAAAGACCTCTCCTCCCATTTTTGGAATGTCTGCATTATAGAAACATGGTGTTAAACTTAGAAGTTTCTTTTCCAAGTCAAAACAAACACAGGACTTTCTTGGCAATGAATGCTACTTCAGTGACCTCCATTGGTCTGGCTTTTACCAGACAGGGCCCTCACTCTTCTGGAGCTGCCTTCTCTTTCCAAGTGCATGGGAGGAGGTCCCTTATCTTTATCATGTATCTTCAAAAGGTGCCTCTGAACAAGGCAATCAGTATCACAGCCAGGTTTGTGCTTAGGAAACTGTGACTAACGAAACAATAAATCACTGATTTGCCACCTCTGGAAATGCAGTTTAGTCCAACTCTATAGTCCAAACCTTTATCCACAGCCTTTGGGGACATTCCTTTATTTTTAGGGGTTTACTTTTGAAACTACGCATGTGATCCCCGCATTAGATAAACAAGGTGTGATCCAGAAGAGAAAGCAGTTTTGCAAGAAACCTGCCTGATAAGGCAGCTTCACTTCATTTGATTGGGGATTTTTCTTTTATTCACTCTTTTGCCCTGTGCTGATGTCTCAGCTCCCTCTCTAATAAATAACTAGTCCACATCACTAAACCCCTGCACATAACTCAGAGCAATTTGTTACTGTTGGCAATGTCTGTGCAGCAGGGGCCCAGGAACAGACCAGCATGGAAGCAGTAATACCTCCCACTCTTCAGGAGCATGATTTCTGCCTGATTACTGAAGGGGTCATTGGTAGGACAATGCAAAGAAGGTCACATACAATTCCCTCCACACAAACTGCATGTGCTGCAAGATACTCACACAAGCTGCTTTACCCAGGAGTATCTGGCAGTAGAAATCGGTCCTGTGATATCAACACCACAGATGTGGCAGGACATTAAAAAAAATTAATACATATTCACACTAACCAGAACACAATGAAAGTGTGTGAACACTTTATACAGCTCTGGGCCCAGAAGAAAGCTTAAAATATAGAAATTCCTCTAGAAGCAATGATATAATAAATCCAGTAGTCCTAAGGTCCTTCCAAAGATTAGATTATAAACACAGTCTCCAAATACTTGGTGAGGCTATAACATTATTTGTCATGAACAATTTTGAAAGGAAATGAGAAAGAACTACATGGGGTTTTTTCCCCTTGCCCCTCATCTGTCTGTCCTTCGTGAACACTGAGCAGTGCAAAGAGGACACTTTTTCATGGCATGGTTATTTTGGTGCACACACCACAAGACAATTATCTTGTAGTCAAGATGCAGGGAGAGGGGGAGTTCCAGGGTCCTGCCTGGAATGGGAGAGCTCACCTGTCCTCTGCCTGCAAAAAGGTTTGAGGGTTAGCATGTGGCACTATGCAGGTGGGGCACCTACTCTTTTTCTTCCCAGAAAGGTCATGAGGGTTGAGGGAGGAGGAACAGCAGCTCCTGGTTTGTGGAAAAAAATCCCTCATCTTCATTCATGCCAGTGGCTCCAGCTCAGCAGGGCCTTCCTGAGCTTTCCTTTGTCTACACACTCACGAGCACAGTGTCTAATGCACCTTTCTCACTGTGGCCACGTCCCTCGGGAGCCCTTTCAGATGCCAAGACACAGAGGGAGGGAGGAAGCAGAGGGAACATTGTTTCTGTACACACTTGGCTCTTTCACTGCCAATTATTGGGTCTCTGTGGATTTTGGTACTTGAGCCTGGAAACCTTGGGGCTCGATAAAAGAGCATCAAATGGAAGTTGAAAAATAAGTCAGCAGGGCAACGGGAGGGCAACTGTGGTTTGCCAGGGCTGTAACATCTGGGCTCAGTGGCAGCCACCGTGTGCCAGTGCTTTACAATTTCAAAGCTGTCTTATTTGTTTCTGTGGGAATTTCGGGGAAGTTTGTTCTTTGCTGTTGGGTTTGTGTTTTTGTTTTGCTTTTTAACAAAGCACGTCTCAAAAGGGTATGCTTTCCAAAAAGGCATTGTTTAAGGTAATAATACAAGAGGGAAAATGGAGGATGTGGGGGAAGGCAAGAGAGAAGCAAAGCAGACAGAAAATCTCCACAGCTGCTCTCAGTAGAAAAACTCTAGGTCTATAGGGTGTGATGGGTTAAAATCAAGCAGGCCTCCTGGAAATTTTCAGACATATTTCATAGAAAGCCATTTATTCTGGGGAAAAAAAAAAAGCCCTCAGTTTTTCTGCGAAATGTTATGTTGTTTAAGAGCTCGGGAGAGGCAAACAAAGCAGAATACCAGGCTCCCAGATCTCTCATGCCCAAGGCAGAAAGATCTGTGGCAAACTGGGTTTTGTCTGAGGCCACACTAATGACCAAAATAAAGGCCATGAAGACCACTTTCCTGAGAGGGTTACAGGAGCCTTGAATAAAAGCCACAGACTGCCCAGGACCTTCACTTACAGCCTCCACCACTTGCTCTTTGGCAGAACTGGTTTGCTCATTTCTCAGGAGGCAGTCAACTAGAAGAGGTAAGTTTCATAACTCAGGTTGGGGAAATGAAGGTGATTTGAGCTGCTTGGCTCCAAATGCAACAGAAGGCAGCAAATGGAAGATGAGGGAGCAAAGAGGAATGCCAGGGCACACCATGACTCCATTTTATGAGCACAACAGAGACTTCCTGCCCAGCGTGCCACCACTGTGGCAAATTTCAGGAAGGGCAAGAGCATAAAAGATGGCTGTGCTGATGATAGACACTGCCTATGTCATTCATCTGCAGGGGAGAACAATGCAAAACAAGCCTCCCATCTTTGACATCAAACAGAAAGATAAACTTTCATATCAGAAGGGACAGGCAGAAGATTATGTCTTTCCCCATCCCATTTAAGATTTGTCTTGATAAGTCTATGATTAATGCTAATATGCAGGTACCTCAAATAATAGACACGGTTCAGGTAGCCCTGCTGGCTACCAATTAATTGTATGAAGGCCATAACAGGCTTTACATGAGAGGCTGGTATTAAAATAAAATTATTAGTTTTACCTGCATAACTTTTATTAGGGACATCTTATTGGGCAAAAGATTAAACCCAGGCAGTTTGAGGTGGGAAAAAACTTCAAAAGAGGGTGGCATTCACCTCACTCTGGATGTTTCGCAACACCTGGATACCTAATAGGATGTCACAAAGGAAGGATTTTGTGGGGTATCTCTAACTATGCAACACTTGCTGTAACCCCGAGCCTCTGCATTAGTTGCCCAAAAACAAAACAGCTACTCACACATGTAAAAGTCAGCCACAGCTACTTGTCTTTCTAGATCAAGATAAAATTTCTTGTGCCTCCAAAATGGAACTAAAAATCACAAGTTCTCATGTGATTTCCAGTTCTTCTCATCTCGAAGCAGGCTACAAATCTCGCCTGAATATTTCATGGTGCTCTACCTTGCAAGCCAATTCTGGTCAGATCCGGAAATGGCCCCCTTCCTTAAAATGGAAAATAGTTCATGTAAGATATCTATGCACAGGCAAACTTCAAATTCAAAAAAAAAAAAAAAAAGGAAAGTTTGGTTCAAGTCTGGGCTTTAAGATTAACTCTGCTTACCTGGTTATTTTTAAGCTGTACTCATTTGCCCCCTCTTAACATGATTTCTGACATGCTTGTCCTTTCCTGCTCTTGCCCAGCATTTCCAGATCTGATAAATCTGCACCTTTCTCCTGACATATTTCTCTGGAAAGAATGAGCCCCTCCTCCTGCCTCCCCCTTATCCCTGTGTAAGTAACATCCATCACTGTATCAGCACCTGACTGAGCAGCACTAGGGAAGGGTCAAGGTATTGCTCCCTACCCTTGACAGGTGTTATAACAATGCTGAACCACCTCAACTTATAAAAGTTTCCATTCTACAAACTGCTGCATGGACTGCTCTTCTTGCTATTCCATCCTCCCCAGAGGCTTCCTGGCTCTGCTCATGCCAAGGCAAAAAGCCACTCACACTTCTGCAAGTATGAAAGCAAAAGACAGACTTTCCCTGTCTCACATGGTGTCTAGAAGAGCCCGTGAATGTGAGCTCAGCCTCAGGGCTCCTCTGTGATGGCCACAGCTGGCACTGTCCCCCTGGGTTAGATCCATCTGAGGAATGGTGCTGGGAATATCCCCACCAAGAAGGGCCATGCTTGGGCTGAAATAGGAGACCCAGAGGAGAAGAATAACCACACAGAGGCACAGGAATTCTTCTCATGCACCAACCAGTTAGTCCTTCTCTGTGGAGGGGGTCAACCCACAGATGCACTTACAGAACTTACTCACACAGGCAGTGTTATAGTCAGAACTAGGAAATCAGGACTGCAATAGAATTTGAAGTGTTGGGGTGCCAGTTTGGTTGTGGAGGAGGTAATAAATGCCAGTGCTAAATGGAAGCAGTAGTGCAGGCATGCAGAGCACAAGCACTTCAGAGGGTGATCTTTAGAGAGATGCCTGATACTCTTCCTCTCACTGCCTTCCTCACTCTCCTTTTCTGCCTCATCTAAGTGTCCAGACTAAATCAGGTTAAATCACTCCTTGCTATTAAATCTCTATGGCCATCAACTAATTAGGACAATTAGCTGAAATGAAACATCTAAATTTCAAGCAAGTGGAATGAATTCCCTCCCTCAGGATCCAGATGCTTAGATGTTATTCAAAATTTCTCATTTTCTACATGGTGCATTTTCCATTGGCTTGTAGTTCAGAGACACGATGCAGGAGGTCATTTGCCCAAGAAAAAGAGAAGATCCTTGGAGAGGCTGCCTTTTGGGACTCTCAACCTCATGTACACCCTTCCCTTTAGCAATGATCCATTCTATCTTCATGCAAATCAAGCAATTATAGCTGACTGAACCAGTGGCCCAACACAAGGATTATGCCTGGTCTTCTCCTCAGGAAATGCAAGGAAATTTGCATATCAACCTAACAGTGTGGGGAGAAAGCATAAGAGAAGGCTTATGCTCTCACTGGGGAGGTGAGAAGCTGTATTGTTACTAAAATATTTAATATTACAATATATTATTCTACATCCTCATTTTTGCATTGTTTGGGTCATTTTCCTGGGTGTTATACTCCCCACAAAGCAGCACTGTGTTTAAGGAGTAGTTTTGTACATCCTCTTGCATTCGGATGCTGATAACCACTATGGAAAAGCTGCAGACTTCCAGCCTCAGAAACAACTGAATAGTTAAAGATTGACTGGACCTGCTCAGAGGTAAAGTGGCAATATTTCTGACATTCCAAGGCTGGCAAGCCAGTGGAGAGGACCCCACCACATTACCAAGAATTAGTTATTTCTACTTTCCACTTGGATTTCTGCAGACTGGAAGGTGGAATAAGAGACATTACAGCAGCCGTTGTCCAGCAGAGACATCCTCCAAGCAGAGGAATCCTTGCAAAGACTGTCTTTCAAAAAAACCCCAAACCAAATCAAAAAAACCCAACAAATTCACCTAACTGTGATTAGTGGTTTAACTTAGTTTGGCTATAATTCATAAAGCAATCTCAGGCATCTATCCATCAGAGACATGCACAGCTTCTTTGACAGTGGCACCAAAACTCCTCCAGCAAAAGTGGTTTCTGCAAAACCCAGAGAGAGAAACTGCAAAAACAAGAGCAATAAAATAATACCCTAAGCAGACGATAAAGAAAAGGCTAAAGTCAGCATTTTATCTGATAGTCTGTCTTCAGGAAATGCCTGTGAAAACAGTTTTGGAAAGTAATAGCTGATCTGGCTGCAGATATTGCCTGAAATAAGAAAGGTGCAAAATCCTGGTGCTGTTTTTGGGTGAATTTTTTTGTTGTTTTTGGGCTTCTTTAAAGAAAAAAAATAGTTCTCACCAGAAGAAAAATATTGTGTCACCCCAGGAAAGGCAGAGTGCCTTATTATGGGTAAACTATTAGAAGATACAAAGCTGACAGGCAAAGGAGTCACATAATTTTAAGTGCAAAAGGAAATAAGTCTGCATGAAAAATGAGTGAATGGAAGGGGATAGACAAACACAAAGGAGGCTGCTATGATGTTGAAGTGTTTACCCAGCGAGGCTCTTTCTGAATCTCTGAGTGCCATCATCACAGTTTTCCTCATTCTCAGAATTTTTTATGTGCCTTGTTTGGGTTTTTTTTTTAATTGACAGACAATTATACCTGTGAAAATCTGAACCTTGATCTGCTCTGCTGCATACCTTCTCTTCTTCACTCACTCGATGGCATGCATTCTGCAGGAGAGGGAAACAGATGGAGAGCTGGCAGGTGTCATACTCCCATTAAAGACAAGAAATGTAGCTGCAAAGGTTTCAAATGTTATAACATCCTGCCTAACTGCTCCAGTTAAGCAAGGCATTGTAATTGTTGCTCCCAAAAGCGAGCTTCCCTTCTTCCCTCACATTCACACTTATTCAAAACATACATGTCTCTTGCAATGGCAGTGGGATTGATCTCACTCTGTCAATAACTCTTTCTGGGGACAGAAGCTGAGTGCAGTGCCGAGAGGCCACACATCTGCAATGCAAATGATATCCTAAACGTGTCTCCAGAAAACAAATGCACAGCACATGGAGCCCTGACAGAGGTACTCTGTCCTGAAACCTGGGAGCAGCATAAATAACACCAACCTCACTGTCAGCACCCAAGGCCCTGGGGCACCTCTACCATGGGGGCACCCTCGGTTGTAGGGGGGTGCTCCCCAAACAGGCACATAAGCAGGCGTTGTCTACTCCGATTTATTCTCCATTGCTTTAAAGACAGAAGGAGGCTCCTGAGGAAGAAACATGGAGAGGTGCCCCTGTGCCTGGAGCTGGTGGAGTGGTCTGCAAGGGAGGATGGCTGGAAGATGCTGAACCTCCCGGCCTACTTGGCTGAAACTGCAGCTCAAAACTCCGTGCTTCCCTCAGTTGTGGTTTATGGCTTATGGTTTCTCTGGAGGAGGGGCTCTCGAGGGGGAATAAGGGAGCTGATGCTATAAAACAGGCCGTAAATCACATGTCAGCTTTTATGGCCAACGTTCGTATTTGTAGCAGCATCTTCCACATTGCCCAGGCTGTTGGGCAGTAGGATGGCTCTAACTGAGCTGGGCAAAATTGGGATTGTGCAAGCAGCATAGTGGAAGCAGATCAGACACACTGCAGACAATACTGGGGTTGGGATCACAGCAGGTAGACTGAGATGGGGGTTTGGGGGCATGTGCATTTTACTCAGCTGTGGCCAGTCCAGAGCCTCTGAAACTGTCTGATACATTAAATACTTGTAATACTCAGGTACTGGATGTAGCACGCCTGGAAATTGTACTGCAGAAATGAAGTGGCAGCCTGCCATCAAAGTCAGGCACTCCAGCACCCATGTCTTCCTCACATCTGGTGCCAGAGTCAATCAGCCAAACCAGATTCTGATCTGATATAGCTGTTACTGGCATGAAAATGGGAAGGGAACCATCCCAAATAACAGCAAAGTGAATATCTCTTTAGAAACTGCCTAAGCAAACAGACACAATAACCTAATCCAACCAAAAATTAAAAATTATTTCTCTGAACAGCAGCAAGTGGAAGATAAGAACTAGCCTTTATCAAGTCCAGAGGCCTCCTGGACAGAAGGAAAAACAAGTGGAAGATCAAATGGATTGTGGGTCAAGTAAAGCACTAGGCAAAGAGGTTTGAGCCAAACCACAGGACACATTTGTCAAGCTCTTAAAAAAATAGAAATGCAGGATCAAAGCAGAAGCACTCTGCAAATATTAACATTTGTCACCTACTTTTACGTTTGATGTACTCCATTTTGAAGACATTTCTCCCTTTTCTCTCTCTTTTTTTTTTTCTTAAACAGGATAATCTAATCTTTCAGTACACACACTTGCCTTCTTCAAAAGAAACATAATGACAATATTACTGAAACATGGAAGACTTTAATAAGAACAGATTGAAAGAACCAACATATGGAAAGCAAATAATAAAAGTATATTAAGCAGCAGTCCAGAGAAATGTTGTTAACACTGTAGTCAAATATTCTAATATAAGGGTTTTGGTAGTTTTCCCAACAAAATATAAATGAAACAATAACTCCTTGTATTGCCTCACATTTGAGTGGAGGAAGAGCATTCCTGTAGCACTTGAGTCAGCAACAACATAATTAAAGAAAATCACATTAGCACCAAATTGATCATATTCATTACTGGTCCGTATGTATTGTTTTGGAGATGCTACCCCATTGATTACCAGGATCAAAATATAGTTTAAAAAAAAAAAAAAAAAAAGGAAAAAAAAAAAGCGTTGAAAGCTCTTTATGGAGCATGTTGAGCTGTGTGTTTGCTCCTGCTACACCAGCGAGAGGAGTCCTAGCTCAGTGGTGCGCTGATGTTCCTGCAGGACTGGGTTACAGCTTTGTTTTCCTCTGCCCTTCAGTCAGAAGGTTTTCGTGTCTCCCTGACGTCCCGAGCCACAGGACTGCAGGGGCAGACAGGCCTGGCGGAGCTCCGGCGTGTGCCGAGAGCACCCCGCAGCACACGGGGAGAGGGTGACCTGCTGCGGGCTGCGGCCGGGGCGCTGCTCCGCGCGGCGCGGGGACACAACAACAACACCACCTCCGGCTCCGTTTAGGAAATTCGGTAATTGTCAAGTGTGGTAAATCATCTTTAAAGCAAACACTCTTAAAAGCGGAGAGATAAAGTTCGTTGCCCCGGGACGAGGCGGTAGCGAGGAGCACGGCGAGGCTGTGGGCAGGGTTTCAAAGCAGCCCCGTCACGCTGGGCGAGATAGTGCCGCCCGCTCCCGACGGGATTTCTGAGACTGCTGGCACCAGGGTGACAGGCCAGCAATCGTTAACAGGGGAAGTCTGTCTGCTGCCTGCTCTTTGTTCCAGCCCCACTTTCATATTTGAGAACCCTTATGGTATACTTTCTATTCACAGCAACATTTCAGCCTGGCCAAGTGTGGCCCCAGTGATTATAGTTAGGCAAATACAGCAAGAACCCACACATGCTTGAGCCCTTCAAAGTATCTTTTTTTTCACCCCGCTCGGTTTCCACTTGTTAATATTTGACTGAGTCTGTAGTTTAAACAAGTACTTCCCAAATATATTTCAGCTTTCAAAAAGAAAAAAAGAAAAGCCACCGAACATTTACGGTGTTCAGAGCGTTTATGGCTGAAACTCGTTCTGCAGGTTCAGCCATCTGTCCTGCCCATCCTTGCACAACCGTTCTCTTGTAAAATGCAGTCGGCCTTCTCATTGGGGAACTTGCAACACCCCTGGCACTACATTCAGTTCCTCGATATCCCACCAGGATGACTTCTTGGAAATCCTAAAAGCAAGGAAGATGCTAGCAAGATGTGGCTCAAGATGCTCACAGCTGCAGGGGGGAAGGAGGCATTGAAATGTAGATAACAATCTCTTAAGGGATCCACCTGAAGGAAGGACATACCCAAACCGAGGGATTGTGATCACCTCCCCAGAAAGATGATACATACTTCTGTCTACATGAAAGGGAATTGCAGTACCAGGAGGAACATCAGAGATGGGCCAATGTAAATGTTACTCAGATTAACAAGCAAGGTAATTGCCATTCCTAATTGCTATCCACATAAAAGAGCTTGTCAAGGGCATCTATTCTTGTTATTCACCATCGGAGAAATGTACCTGAAATTCCACAGAAGCTGGAATACACAAGGTTCCATCCTCTCCAGCAGCTGCCCTTCCAAGCACTTTACACAGTCTTAGCACAGGTGACTCAGTGTGATTTTAGACAAAGGCTTCTTCATTCTGCTTCTGGCAGCATAAAGCATTTTAAAGAGGATATCAATAATACTGTTTTGATAGAGGCTATAACAATTGTTCTTGTGTGAATCTGTTCAACTATTTTAATTCTCCTTAATCCTATGAGTGGACAAATGTGAAATCAGAGAATTTTACAAACCCAGCTTCTTTTTTTTCAGTCATGCACATATATCAGTCCTGGATTTCATGTTTCTGTACGTAAGACTATTCCTTGTAAGGTGACATTTTTTGCTCACCAAGATGGGAAAACAAGGACACTGCAATATTAATAACAAGGCAGCCCATTTTCCCTTTGAAGAAAAGTTCTTCTTTAAAACTAATCTTTACTATAGACAAAAATAACTGTGTGTTCTTAGAAATTACGGATATTTCTTAATGTGCCAATATGGCATAATTACAATAACTTCCAACAAGCCTGAAAGGCTTTCACATGAGCAAGGAAAGGGTATATGGGGTTCATCTCAAAGTCTGTGTAATTACACAGACTTAGAAGAACTGCAAAAATGGTGTGGAAACTGCACTGCATGACAGCAATTCCACTTTCATATTTGCCTTGCTTGTAAGTGGAACAAAGATACTTTAGGTGAAGCTCAGTCCCACCACTGCAATGAAAAAAATTCTGATCTCACAGTGACACCAGGGGAAAAAATTGTTGGGAAGGCTAAAAATAGGAAAGAAAGTTTTTCTAAGAGGTTAACTTCCAAAAAATAAATAACTACAGTTAATAACATTTGTTAGCAGTGCTGGTTAAGTGTTTGAATTCAGCAATTTTTTTACCAAATCTGTCTCACTTTACCATAGGAAACCTCAGAACTACAGAAACTTTCAAAGCCAAGAACAAAAACTAAAAACCATTGCTGTCCTCCCTAACAGCTGTTACAGTGCTGTTGAAGACACACAGTCTCACACTGCCCCTGCAGACATCCTGGCTGAAGGCACTATTTTGTTGAGCTGAGTTTTATGTGGACACTTAAATAAGTATAAAATTTTCCACTGTTTTCTTCCCATTCTTCTCACAGGTCACAGATGCTGCCTGTCCACCACTGCCATTTCACAGACTGCAGACGTTAATGCCACATCTCCATTGTCTCTCCTCTGCTACCCCTTTTTCCAGGTGCCCCTTTACTTTTGTAGATGCTTATTCCACTCTACCTTCTTATCTTCTAATTTCCCACTGGGCAATCACAGTTGTAGCTGTCTTGTAGTTTTCTCCCTGGAAGACACCACTTTTTCTGCAGCACATGGGAACCTCACAGCTTTCCCTTCACTAATAACACCTCACCAGCTCAAGCAGGCTAGCAGAGGCAGCCTGCAAGCTCTTGTCTATAAGGCCTACGGGTGCTGCTGAACGACCTCTCTTTGTAGCACTTCTTCCTCCTGGAAATGCAACCATGGAGCAGTTCACATTTTCAAAGTGTAAATCAGGCTCCTATCTTGAATGCAACTGGTACAGTTAGAGCATGGTCGGTTTAAATCAGCTCATAAAGTGAAAACTACATAATGAATGAGCACAGAAAATTGGCTTGGCAAAACTCCACTGCAATGATTTGTTTTCCAAAGTGCAGCTGATTTACAGATTTGAGGCCTTCATTGGTGCTCTCTAGGTTTAAAGCAAGATATTTCAACAAAAATTATAGCTGAAGAGCCATTCTGCTAATCCAGGAAATGTTGTGAGGGTGACAGTAAACGCTCGAGGTGTGTGCAAGAGGGGTATATCCCAGCTGGTACTGTTACATCTCTACACAAAGCAGCCAAGCAAGCAGAGTTCCTGAATTTATTGGCTTTCCAGGCTCCTGCCCTGCCCATGGCCCCAGAGCCACCCCGCTACCCCAAGGGGCCAGGCACGGGTGTAGCCAGATTCCTGCAAATTCTCACTGAAATTCCGCCCCGTAGCTGGAAGGGGCACACGGAGACATTGCTGGCTCTGTGTAGCTCCCAGCTACCAGCCCCAAAATCACACCTTTCCATGGGGGCAAGGTGATTCCTTGGAGGGCAGAGGAAAGCCTTCAAGGGCTAAACCACATGGAGCAGCCCTTGGACAAAATAAATGCTAAAAAAGGCACTTCCTCGGACCTGCTGCAGTTTCTCTTAATAAAGGGAGGACAAGATCTCCATGTGCTAGCTCCTATCTGCTTTCCACCCCCAGCATTTAACTTCCATCGAATTCCTGAGCAAGGAACCAAAAGTTCTTGGAGACACTGACGTACTATATGCTTTGTCAGTTGTAATTTAAGTCTTATTCCTTAATAAACTGGAAAGTGACTCTGTTTTGATGGCAGAGGAACTGGTAGTTGACATAGTGGAATGCCTGGCTGCACTCCTGCCAGCTGTGGGAATGTGCCCACAGGCATTTAGGAGCTCTCCAGGATGGATATCTTCTTTTTTTCTTTCTGCAGTGTGCAATCAGATGATGGACATTTAAGCTACTTAAGGCAAAACAAAGTGGCCATCAGGGATAATATAAGCAGTACAACCCTATAAATGTCAGTGTCCTGAGTATAGGGATCTTTACCCACCGTGTCAATTTAAAAAGCAAAACAAGAGCACATGGGAAATCCAATAGGATGGACTGTGCCCTCCCTTCCATTCCTATACTGCAATTAAGTCCTCTGGCTTAAGGATGTGATTAAGGAAGTTGATTTGTCTTTTAGAGGATGCTACATTGGCTAGGAAAGCCATGGGGATGTTTACTAACAGCTTCCTCACAAATAAAATTAGGATAAAGGGTTCATTAAACTTTCAAACTTTTAAAGTTAAGGTGACAGACTCAAGTTATTGTTCCATGTATGATGTGAAGAATGGAAGAACAGAGCCCTTCCATTGTGGGGGGAAAGATGGCTTTGTTTCTAGCATACCTGAAGTCTAGAAGCTATGAAACAACAGATATTTCAAATTATTCATTTACCTGGGTCTGTGGAAAGAGAAGCTTAGAAGTTTTGCCACAATATTCTCATGACCAGAAATACTGACAGTTATCAAACCATCCTCAGGAAGCTGGGAAAGGCTTGAAGAAGACGAGCTTTTACAAGACAGAAATTGGAAGGAGACACACTCAAATTACCCAGAAATTACTTGGCTGCAAGAGGGGCTATTCAGGGGCTGTAAATTCAGAATTAAAGGCATAAGATTTTCAAAGGGGCATCACGATGCCTTGGCCAGCACCACCCGGACCTTTGTGACACACACGTTTTGGTGGTGTAACACCAGCAGGATGTCCCCACTGGATGGACAGCAGGCAGTAACTGGGAAACATGGTCCTTGCTAGTCCAGCTGGGCAAACAGGGCTGGACCTGCACCCTCCCTGACACACAGCACCTGCCTAGCAAGGCATTCAGAGGCTTTTATTTTTTTCAGGTTTTTTTGGTAGAAAAAAAAGAAAATGCTTCAATTTTTCAGGACTTTTTCTTGCTCCATTTTTTTAGCCTTGGTTTCTTTCATGCTACGGGTTCTTCCTCTTTATGCCACATGGATGACTTGCTTTTTCTCAAAAACAGGAGTGGAAAAATGTTGGAGATGCAAAACGAGGTGCAAACTTGATAGCTCCTAAGGGCATGTGAAACCAAACTGACCACCCTGAGTCTTAAAATCCTCAGGACAGCATCCAGCTATGCAAGGCATGAGCCTATTACTTCTTGCGTTTGCACATCGTTATCTACTTGAAACTGTAGCTGAAGGAAAGACAGGGAAAACCACAGGGATGACCTCATGTGGCTACCTGGCAAAATTTGCAATTGCCTTAATGTGGATAATATTATTTTTTTGTCAATGCTTACAGGGCAGTGTGAGGGGGCAGCTTGGCACCGTATGTGACATTCACACAGAGCAGCAAGTTGGTGGCATGAGCAGAAGTTTGGGTGGTTGGGGTTTTTTTTTGCAAATGCTTCACTTTTCTTTTTTTTTTTTCTTTTTCCAATAGACCTGGGCAAAGTTTTGTGTAATTTTCCAGTGACCTTGATTATGCAATTGGGAATGGCTGCTGCCCCAGACGACATCAAAGATGCCACTCTCATCAGGTGGCAGGCAGCCCTAGCCAGGCAAGGGACCCCGCGAAGGCACCCGGCAGTGCCAGGGGCAGATGGCTCTCCAGCCTGCCTTGTTTAATGAACTTCTCCTGGGGAAGCTCTTATTGCTCCCACTCTGTTTCTTTGAAGGGGGGAATTTGCAGAGCTGGCAGTCATAAAACACACAGAGGCATCATCAGGTAGCTGCTGATGTACTGCAAATCAACGGGATTATTTATTTCCCCTTTCAAACAAAGAGAGGAAGGTCCTAATCCAGAAACAACTCGTGCTTGACTCCAACCAGGAGCTCAAACCCCACTGAAGTCAAAGGGTTAAATTCAGCCCCCTTTGAAGTCAGCAAGGGTAACCCTTCATCTCAACAGGGCCAGTTCTTCCTCCCAGCACCGAGCGCTTTGATGAATCCACACTGGAACACCCAAACGAGGTGCAAAGCGACATCATCGCTTCCAGGGTCCCTCCCTGATGCCGACACAACGCTTTTGAGCCAGGCTGGAGCCGGGGCCGGGACACGGCCCTTCCACCCTTTTACTATAAACCATCAGGAATATCAGGTGAGAAACACCCGGCTCCCCTCCGCAAGCCTGGCCATGGGCAAACAGTAACGAGCGATGACTCTGCACAGGCAATGGGGTGAGGGAAGCAGGAGTGATGTTGCCCCAAACTTTCTTTGCCATGGGAGTCCCTGATCATGCTTGATAAACCTCCTTACCAACCTCACAGGTACAGAGGAAACCAATTACAGTCTCAAACTGCAAAAATGTGGCTAACATTACCCAGAAACCCTCCCCTCACTGCCAGATTCTCTTTCAGTGTTACCATAATTTTACCCTTCCCCCAAAGACAGATGAAAGCCACCTACACCCAGTGTTTCAGGTGGTTGAATGTTAGTTGTTTTTGTGGTACGATCTGGAAAACTAAGCTATGAGAGGTTTGTACCTGGGTCTCTTTGAATACTTCTCTCTTTTTGATCCCTTTTCCACAATTTCTGTTCCCTGAAAGCCTGGGAGGGAGATCATAGCAAGCAGGTGATCTGCCTCCCAAGTGCTCTTGACACAAGTGAGACAAAGAAGAATGAAAATTGCCCATTAATACTTGGATTTCAGAATTTTTTTTCATCAAGAATTTTCTGATCAAAGCAAGTTCTTCCCAAAGCTTTTTTTTCTTTCTTTCTTTCTTTCTTTTCCCAAAAAAAGGCAGAAAATTGAGTGAAAAATAAGAAGGAAGAAAAACAGAGGATAAGGTCTGGTCAATCAAGCCCCAGGTCTCTTGTCTCCAGTTTGTGATTATGTTTTATGATCTCAGACACAACAGATTGTGAGCCTGCAATGTTTGGAAATAGTAGATGATTAAACCTTCTGACCAGGTGTAAATGCAACCTTTGTCTTCTGATGACTGTGTGAGAATTACCTTCCTTCTCAAAGTCCCTGGCTGGCCCTGCTCTCTTCACTGTTACAAACACCCCTGCTTGGAGCTACAACCACAATGTGCTTCCACTTTATTTCTCATCTGTCCACAGGCACCATTACAACCCATATCACTCCAACTGTCCTGAGACAGAGGGAAGAAAAATGCTGAGAAAGCTACTAAAAATTTGAAAGAGTGTGGCCTGTGAGTTTTTCTACTTTACCCAGGGAGATTTTGTACCAGGTAAATAATAAAAAACGTGTAATGATTGACTAGGCTTTTAAACCTGAGCTGAAGGTAAGTTTGCCTTGCTGTTCCAGTTAAATATTCTCAGTAGCCCCCTTCTCTTTCTCCAGTTGATCATGCCACGAAGTCCCATTCAGCCTGATGCATTCTTTATTCTTTAGAAATTTGGGCAACAGTCAAATCTGACCTTTAGAGCCATAAACAAATTAAATTGTTTCACAACCAAATAATATGAAACAATATTGAATAGCTAGGCTTCCGCCGAGTTTCCTCTTAAAGAGAAAGAAGCCCTGAAACGGCACAGACGTGGGAGATAGAGGGAGAGAGACGGAGGACAGGCATGCTGATACCCCACACAGCAGGGCGATGGCAAAGCACCGGGGTTTGGCTAGGGCTGATGTGTATTGGCACACTGGAAAATGCTGTGAGAGACATTTATTAATTACCCCCTCTCCTGGGATCAGAGCGCTCCCCGAGAGCCATACCCAATGCACAGACACCAGTGCCAGCAGTGCCTTGCTCTCAGGCTGTGCTTCAAGGTGAAACCCCAAAGTGCCCGAAGCGGCCCCTGGGTCGGAAACCATTTCTGCTCTGCACTGTTTGCCTGACCTTTGGCTGCGTGCAGTCCAGCCTTGCTGCACACACAGCACCCGCTGCCACACGCGGTCCCGCTGACACGGGTGAGGGCAGGGCTGTGTCACCTGCTGTCAGCTCTGCAGGGACATCCTTGAGAGCGGGGCCATTCCCTTCCCCTTGGCTTGGGTGCATGCAGGAAGCTGACAGCTGCCGAGGTGGCAAGAAGTGAGCCCTCTTTGGAGACTTGCTGTAGGGTTCAGCACCTTTGTGGAGCACTGCTGGAATGCAAAGCATCTGGAGCAGATGTGGAAACGTGATAAGGCTCCTTGCTGTCCTTAAAAACACTATGAAGTGGCCGGGTAGGGATTCCCCTGGCAAAGGGAGATTCCCCAGCTGGCACCAAGCAGACCTCAGTTGCCAGTGAGGCTCCGGGACCACCACAGGCAGCCCACCCTCAGGCCCCTGGGGAGATGTCTGCTGTGTGTGGCACCCAGTTGGCTGCTCACCCTATCCCCTTTGCAAGAGGACACCCCAGCCGGGGACAGGCCACCCTCTCCTCCCTTGCCTGTGCAGCCAGTTACAGTTCATTCATAAAGGCACCAGACAGAGAAAGAAGCAGAGCAATGGAAGGTGTTCTGGGCCAACACAAGCTGCACAGGACTGCAGCTGTATTGGGAAGGTGGGACCCAGAGGCCCCTTGCTGACACCCCGGCTGGCAGAGGCCTCCCTGTGCCCCTGGGCACCCATCAGCACAACAACAGCCCACCCGTGGGGCACCACGCAGCATCTACACCAGCACCGGGACCCCCACACCCAATACAGAGATCCCAAACTGCAATTAATTCTGTGCCTTCGTGATGTCTGCACACACGATACAAGCTGTTCATTGGAGATGTACAAATGACACTCAGAGCTGCTGCTTTTCCCTGAGCCTGGACACCTAAACTGCCATTACTGTCACTGATACGAAAAGATTTTAATTACTTAAAGGTTTGTGCCATTTACTAAGCAGAGGCAAAAGATGTGAAGCACATTTAGATGCCTTAATTAACTTGAAGAATTATGAAGCCGTGCTTGTAACTGAAATATAGTTTTGCCTTTTGTAAACCATTTGACGTAAGAATGATGAGTCTGAGAATTAGATGTCAGAATACATCTAAATATTTATACTACGTTCATTAAACCAGTATCTGAGCACATGTTCATGTTGTAACCTCCACGTTTACACCCGTTAATTTTGCTTTGCTGTGTAACCCCGGGTTAGCCATTGCTCAGTGCCACAGTGCCCTTCTGCAGGGACTGACCTGGGTCTGGGATGATTCAGGGTAAAGCTCTTTCTCTGGGCAATGCATTTCCCTGCTCTTGGTGCAAGACTTGCTGAGGCTTCAAAACCAGGACAAAGGAATGAACAGCCTCCTGACCTAAACCAGGCTGGCAACCCCTGCCTTGCATAGCCCCAACAAACGGAACCTCCTCACGTCGTATTTCAAACTCCTCTGACACAGGGCAAGGAAATGCTGTGGCTGGGATCCAGTAGCTGCTGCCATCAAAACGCTGTCAGAAACAGAGGTTAAGGGTACTAAATATTTCACTGCTAACAGCGCCAATGTAATGTGCTTTTTTGAAGACTGGGGAGAGAGGGTCTCTGCCAGCAATGATCCTGAAATACACACAAAGCTGTGAAAATAACTTTGAATAAAGTTTTTTTAGAAGTCTTCTAACTAGATGAAATAAATGTGTATTTTGATCAAATATGTTTTAATTTAAAATATTAACCAGTGAAGAAAACTAATTTTGGGGAACAAAGTCAACATGCGTGATTTTGAAAAGATCAAAACAGAACTAAAATACCTTTGCTAATAAATTGTTATCCAGAATAATCCATCTAATTCTACAATTATTATAGTAAAAAATAAATGTTAGAGATTATACACTCTCACATAGACAGGAATTTACTTTTTTTTTTGCCCATTGAACAGAATTGCAAATGCTGCAGGCAGAATTTTTGACCAAAGGGCCTTTTGGAGTTTTTTTATTAGCAAGCTAAATGGTTGGACAGGGTATTTCTAATTTTTTCTACTAGACACCATAACACTTGCCCTTGCCACATCCCAGAAGATCTCTTGCAGTCAGCATCTTCAAGGAGGTGGTCCCAGCAGAGGCTTCCCCCCAACATCTTCAGTTCTACATTTCCAGCCCATCTCTTCTACCCCTCCGGGCAACAGACAGGGTGTCATCACAGTCTGAGTGACCAACAGCTCTCGAAATGAAGCTTTGTCATTTAGCATTGTCACTTTGTTTATTCTAAGCTGTTTGGCACTTCCGTGACTGCCCTTCTTTCCCCTCCACACACACATAATTCCACCAGTAAGTGCCCTAAGCCTGGTACTGGACAGTAGCAGTTCCCTTGCCATTCTCCTTGAAAAATGAGTTTTGCTTTGCAGGGGCCAATTCTGTTTTGCCTGCAGGGTGAAGAGGAGGAACACCATCCTGCTCTCTGCAGCCACATCCCCAGGGGATGGGTGGGAGATGTTGGCTACTGCTGGGACTGGAGCCTGGGCAAGCCAGTTCAGGTGGGACAGGGATTTGCCCCCTTGACACGTGCTGGCAGGTGGCTGCTGGGGAGCCCAGGCTCCTTGCTCAGGGCATTTGCATTGCAGGGACATTGCTCACCTCCATCTCCATATCTCACAGCTATTTTGATTACTGGGGTTCAGCCCCAGACTGTTTCATCCTATTCCTGTTTCATCCACCTGCTATTATCTCCTGCTTTTCTTGAGAAATTACTGCCAAATTATGCTGCTCTCTTTTTTTCCCTCCCCATCATTAATTTCTTTTCTAGGGTGGAGAGCTTCCCAGATCACCCTCCACCCACTTACACACATGCATGCACACACACACACACTTTATAGAAAGTGTTTACTTATGCGGGGGCAATAGTTTAAAAGGTAAATGAAATAGAGGACGCAGCCTGGATTGGCTTAGCAACACAAACAGTGCCAGCAGGTAAAGGGCCCAGGCCTGTTCTTTCCCACCTCAGAATTGTTTTAAAATGACACCCCTTCATAATTAATTGTACAGCACCTGATTAGTCACTATTGACAGACCTAGAGCCAATTGACTCTTTTTTCTTCTTCTTCTTTTTTATTTTTTTTTTCATCTGGCTGGGGAGAAAATATGAAGTGCCTGTAGCCACACACACAATATACCTCCTGGTGATTACATCAGGCAGCTGAGCAATTAGAGCTGGTAGGATCAGCTCAGGAGCTGGAGGCTACAGTAGCAGGATCACAGCCCAACCTTAGCCTTTAATATGAAAATGAAGAAGGGAAGCAACAAATCCAATAAACCCTAGAAGTCAAATAAAGCCAATTGGGAGTTCGTTTGTTGATAAGCCGAAGGAAGAAATGGGGCTGATAAAGCTGGGTGCTTCTTCTGCTGCTCTGGTCTCTCTCCTGAGTGAGGAGGATTAAACTAGTCAGGAGGCAGCACCTAAACGAGAAGGCAACCCCAGTGCAGAAAACGTGTGTGTGGTTCACCAGCAGTGGAGTTGGGTCAGAAGGGGTGGGTTTGTACCCCTTTCCACTTCCAGGCATCCGTGAGCGCTTTGCAAAGCAAATGAGTTTTCTCTGGGACAGGGCAAGGACACGTCACACCAGGGGAAGGTACAGGCAGTATTTGCTCACCTTAGTCTAAAACACCATTATCTTGCTGGAAGCTTTGAAAGAACAAAGTCAGTCTCCACTAGCAGGAATGCAGTTGAGGTGCTCCATCTCCAGATCTCCAGCAGCCCGCTTCCAGACATGCTGCTTCCATGCACCTCCGCCAGCCTGGTATCAGCTCAGCTCAGCCATTGAACAACCCAGAAAAGCCGAGTCCTGCCCCTGTGCAAACACTTTACTCTCAACGAAGAGGATCCGTACAAGACCTTAGCCAACTTCAGAGTGCTTCTGAGTGAGGTATTAAGCCAATATCAGGGCCTACACAGGCGCTTGCTCCAGCATGAGTTAATCAGTTTAAACCCATACCTTTGGGTAAATACTTGTGTGCAGGCAGACAATGACTTGGGATTTGACCAAAGCTCACTGAATACAATGTGAATGAATGTGTGCTCTGAATAAATAAATAATTAAAGACACACCTAATTAAGGGTCCTCTGTGGCCATTCTTCTTGCTGATGAGGCACTGTACGCAGAAAACCTCTGGGACAGCTCTAAAGCAGATTACATGGATTTATCAAAGGATCTCCTGTTCTGGAAGCTGATGAGTTCATCAGGAATATTTTGCTCTGAGAAAACTCTCCTACATGGAAAGGCCTCCACAAAGCCTATATTTAAACTTCTTAGACATGGGTGATTTTACATCCTAGGTGTAGTGACTTCCAAACTTAGACCCCAAAGGACAGGAGACTGCAGAGCAGAAATTCCACAGTTGACTGACAAGAACCACTTGACTCCAGGAGGAGTCCAAGCCCCCTTGGGTCCAAGATGACAACCCCTGCTAAAGATGCCTAGCCCTAGACTGGGTTAGTAGCATGGTCCAAATGTACTCAGAGTTACTTTCTCAGTTTAAATCAGTATAAAATGCAGCAAAAGTTTACTAGAAATTACACCAGCTAAATTAGAACCAAATCACAGCTATTTATAGTTCCAGTTTAGGGTCCAGTTCTCTTTGGAAGAATGCAAATAGTGCACCAGTTGATGCCCATAGAGCCCATAGATGAACTCTGGGATCAGGAATGTATCACAGAATTGCAGATTCAAGTAGTTTGGAAAAGACCTCTGAGATCATCGAGTCTAACCTTTGACTAAACACCAGCTTGTCAACTAGACCATGGCACTAAGTGTCACATCCAGTCATTTCTTGAACACCTCTAGGGATGGTGAGTCCACCACCTCCCTGGGCAGCCCATTTCAATGCTTAACGACCCCTTCTGTGAAGAAATTCCTCCTCATGTCCAACTTGAACCTCCCCAGGTGCAGCTTGTCCTGCCATGTCCTCTTGTCCTGCCACTTGTTGCCTGGAAGAAGGGATTGACCCCCAGCTGGCTACACCTTCCTTTCAGGGAGTTGTAGAGAGTGATAAAGTCACCCCTGAGCCTCCTTTTCTCCAGGCCAAACAACCTCAGCTCCTTCAGCTGCTTCTCATGGGACTTACCCTTCAGACTGTTCCTCAGTTCCGTTGCCCTTCTCTGGACCCTCTCCAGCACCTCAGTGTCCTTCCTGAATTGAGGGGCCCTGAACTGGACACACCCCTCGAGGTGTGGCCTCACCAGTGCCGAGTACAGGGGCACAGTCCTGCTGCCCACACTGTTGCTGATACAGGCCAGGGTGCCATGGGCATTCTTGGCCACCTGGGCACAGCTGGCTCATGTTCAGCTGCTGTCAAACAGCACCTCCAGGTCCTTTTCCACTGGGCGACTTTCCAGCCACTGTTGTTGGAAAGTTGCACCCACTGAGGGAGGGAGGAGAAGGGGCTGACACTGGGGCAGAGGGTGAACATGGTATCTGCAGGCACAGCAGTGCTTGATGCTGCCTGAATGGTGACTCCAGTTAAAAACGTCTCAGGCAATGCCAAGAGGGGAGGATCTGAATGCACTGTCAGAGGAGGAAGCAACCAAGAGATCAGGTCTTCCAGAAGTGATGCCTGCTGTTCCAGACCACATTGGGTGCAGATGGTAGAAGGGCATTAGGAAGGCACTAAGGATGGGAATGCTGGGCCCAGTGACTCAGAATACCGGCATGGGATAGTGGAAACTCTGATCCCATTGCTCCCCTCTAGATCCAACTTGCCATGCGGACTTCACATGAGCTCACTTGCCTCTACCCTATGGTATCTGCTTAGATAATAGGTATCCTGGAGGTCATGATATTACCTTCTTGTGTGTGTGTGACAGCAAGACCAACAGATCCTCAGATCCCAAGGTACTGCAGCAACATGAATGATCCTAACAAGGGGAGGAGTAAGAGACTGTGGAGTCTTGCTTCCCTGGAACACCAGCAGCTGAAATCCATTATGGACAACATTGCAATAAATGTTGATAATTTTTTGTTAGTGAGAGACAAGTGTTTGGGAGGGCAGTGCATTCAGGCTGAATGCTTTAAGCCAGATGCTGAGGAAATTCTGTCAACCATGGATTGTCTGAGCATGGGGGATACCTTTCAAAACTTTGTGGGAGTCCCACTCTGATCATTAGGGAAGACCTACCAGTGAGTCTGTACTTCCTTATGTTATTTATCCCTGACATTATGATACTTGATCTGCTGTATTTTTTCAGCTTTTGAGTTTGGAGGAACATGAGGAGGAGAGAAGAGAGGCGTGACATCAGAGTGGCTTTTCCTCCACAGGTTTGAAGCTATACGTATGTAAGAGAGATGTGTCTGTACCCATATCAGCAGATGCACATTAGACATAGGGCTATCTATGGGATATGCTGTGTGTAACAGCTCATAGACTTGAAATATTGTTCTTTCTCATACTAGTGGTTAGGAATGATCATTTCTATTCTGCAGGTTATTTTACCATTACAAAATTTTGTGCCATTTTGACCAAAGTATAAACCTGAATTGCTACCTTATTTTAAATTACAAAATGGACATTCAGGAGAGCTTTGTTGGGATAATTCCAGGAGACTTCACTTTGCCAAAGATGATGAATCATTAGTTGAATCAGCTGATTAGAGCAAAATGACAAAATAACAGATTTTCATTTCATCCTTTACGTGAAATGCGGAAGACTTGGTGACTTGTCTCAATATATTTGGTCCCATCAGAACTGGAATTCTTTTTGTATGAAATATTTAGAAATTTCAAAAGGAATAACTGTTCCACTCAGACTTTAATACATCCTGCAGTTATTACAAACATCACTGTTACTAGTTTGCATATTTTTTATTCTCTTTGTACTTTGCCTGTAGGTGTTAGTCAAGAGGCAGAGCCCAGAGCAAAAAAGACTCAGTAATCCATTAATAAACTATTTCTGTCTAGGAGATACCATAAATTTTGCCACAGTTGTCCAGCTCAGGATGCTTCACAGTACTCCCACCGCACATTGTTATTCCAGAGGACCATTAATTCCTGCCAACTTTTGCTTGTTTGTCAGTAGATATTTGACTGTTTGTTCAAACTATGGAATGATACTCTGAAGATACCTACACACAGGCAGCATTTGCTCTTTGCTGTTTGCAGTGTCATCTCTATTGTCTTCACGCAGTTGAGTAGAGCTAAAAGGACTGCACCATGGTACTGGGGCAACGTGCCACAAATTGCCTCTGATAAGAGTTTTATCAGATAAGCAGCATGTTGATCTAAGAACCTGTCACAAAGAGAAAATTTGCTAGATAGCTTATTTCCAAGGAAAACTTGATCTGTTTGAAACTTTCCTTCTAGCAGCAGTCAAGAAGCAGTGTTTAAAGAAAAAAAGATTGTAAAAACAAACCCATAATTCACCTGGAGAATTGTGCATTCTTGTTACAGGAAAGATTTCGGCCTCTGCCCCTACTGCTTTTGTAGGATGAGAAGGGTGTAATGGGGTCTCACCAAGTAGCAGGGAAGTAGAGACAGCATTAGTGGACTATGGCTCTTGGTCTGGGGTCAACACTTCCAAAACCACCAAAAAAATGGAGAATGTGCCAGAAAATACAGGTCAGAGGCAGCATCTCTCAGTCAGTGTTCAGCTTTTTAAAAGAAGGCTGTGTTGGCTTGCTGGCAGTACAAACTCATTCAGAAGGAAATTGTGTCACATAGCAAACCTCACTTATTTTTGGTAGGGAAAGACAATATAAAGAAGTGGAATTTGAAGCCATATTAAAAAAAAAATACAACCAAAAACTGATGTGAGAACTTATAAGTGCATTCTTCCCAGTGAAGCATGAGCAGAATGCCAGCAAACTGCTGGGATCACCACGGGGAACAAAATGCAGGGAGGAACCATGTGGCTGGTGTTATGTGGGAGACCCACAGAGCTGTGCTCTGGCACCTTCAAACCTTCACAAATAACATAGGAAGGACTGAAACCACTAACACTTGTGTTTAGCTGCTGATGTCAGTAGCCACCTGTTACACAATTTTTCCTGATTTTCATCTTTCACAATCATTTCTATTCCTGTAGGAAAATGTTTGGAACCTCAAAAGCATCTTTATCCACTTAGTTCAGTACACATATAATTTTTCACAGTGGAGACCACCCCCATTCACTTTCTAATGCCTTCGCTTTCCCAGATTGTTTCATTCCCAGATGCTAAACACTAATCACCAAGCAGGGAGGGGTGTGTGACCACCAGAAATAAGTCTTTTACATCCCACGTTATGTCATGACAAATGACTTGCCATTACTGAATTTCATCGGGACTAGCAGGGTGGGGGATGCAGGTGTGGTTTTCAGAAATCCCAGTGGCAGCTGTTCGAGGTGCAGCAGCCACAGAGACATCAGCAGGAGTGCGTGCAATGGCCAGACCTGAGAAGTGACTGTCCAAAACACAGAGATGTGAAGAGATGCAAGAGACAGAGGGACCTGAGGTCAGCTTAGTTGCTGGTATTGCTTGAACAAATCCAGGCTGTACGAAAGGCTTGCTGATTTAGGGTACATTTTCCACTTTTTCTGCCGTCATGTTTTAATGCCTCTGCATCCATAACACGCCTCATCCTTTGATTTTCTCTCAGTCTATAGTTCCCCTTCCCCCCCCGGCCTATTGTTTCTCTCTCCACTGCTAACCAAGTAAACCTCAAGCAGAGGCAGCACTGGTGGGATCATTGCAAATTAGCCCTCCGCAAAGTCATTTCGATGCTGGCCCTGCATTTCCTGAGGGTGGGGTGTGGTGACATCCCGGTGCTTTGGGTAGCACCATCGATGGCACCGCACTAGCCTGGCTGGGTGTCCTGCAGCTTGTCAGCCCCAGGGGCAGTGGCAGCAGCTTCCAGCTGCGTTTGCACAGAGCTGCTTATTTCTTCAGCCCCTTCACCCTCCCTCGCCAAGAAACATCCTCCCTAGTCAGACATCCCATATTATGACTAAGGCAGAAGGCCACAGGTTTAGTCAGTTTGTGTACAGTTTGCAATTATTCAGCTGTTTTAATGAGAAGAAAGACCTTGAGGCCCGTGATGTCAGAGATAAGAAAGTGTGGAAAGCAGCAGATGTGTGACCTTGCCGCTCTCCTATTGCTTTCTCCTTTGTTGTGTGTGCTGCAGCTCTTCAAGGTCTTAATACCAGGAAGGGGTGAGGGGAAGGCGAGATGCAGGTTTCACAGTAACTCAAACTCCTGGTTCATGGAGCAGCCCCCTGACTTTTAATACAAGGCACTAGTGGTAACCAAAACCCAGCAGCTGGGGTCTTGTAGGCTGCAGCCCTGTCCAGCACCTGGATATTTATTCTCCTTGGTAAGTTGGGATAGAAGTTCTTAATATCCAGTATTTTCCTGGACAGAGAAGTTTTCCAAAAGAAAAATACCAGGTAATGGACACTGGGAGTCTTTTTCATACAGAAGACCATCTCCAGACACGTGACCAGGGTTGAGTGAAACATTTCAGTTTGACGTGCGTTTGTGCCCTTTGGCCTAGCAGGGAGCTGCACTGCGAGAGCTGGAGCCAGCAAACAGGCAGGGGTGCCTAAACCAAACCTCAACGGCCCCAGAGGCACCTGAGTACAAAGGTTGGGTGCTAAACTTCTCTGCCCAGGTGCCTTCAGACCTGTGGGATGTACCTGGCCTCTTAAAACGTGTCCAAGCGGAGTGGCAAAACACCTAAACCCTACCAGTGTCTGTGCCAGGGTGTCCTCCCAGCTTTCTTGCCAGCAGCATCTTCTCATCTGAGCACTGTCTGGGGGTGGAGTTGGTGCTGTGCCTTCAAGTAAACCAGGAAAACACAGTTTCGATGCCAAACTGGTTGGATAATGCAGTCCAAGGAGCACCTGTTGGTGCTTCGTTGTCAAAACGGGGAGAGACACAGAGGGGTGGGTACAGGAGGCTTGTACCCAGCTCTGCCTGGCATCATTGGTCAGAGCACGAGGGAACACAGACTGTGATGGCAAACCCAGCAGAGACGATCAGAATTTAAAATCTTAAAAAAGAAGAAAAAGGGGGGAAAGAGACATTTTTAGGTAAATTTAGAGAAAGCATGTAACAAAACTCAGTTAAGCCGGGTGCAAGGAACTACTATCAAGCAGAAATAACCAAGCAGAAGTGGCTGGTTAAGAAGCAGTTCTGTAGAAAATACTCTAAATCACACAATTACCAAAACCAAAAACCAAAACCAATAAAGCAAATGTCATGTTGGAAGGAATAACAAGCAGCATTGCCCGTACAAAGAAATGGCCCTTTTGTTCAGGGCAGATGTGGTATGCTACCGCTCTTACAGGGTGGCCAGTTTTGTGCAATGCATTTCAGAAAGGATGTTGGCCTTTTGGGGAGAATCCAGGAACAACAGAGGTCTGGGAAATGTGACCTGCAGGGGAGAGCTGAAAGAACTGGATGGCTTAGGTCAAAAAGGAACAGCTGAGGGTGATGCAGTAATAATCCACAACTACATAAAACAGCTCACAGATGAAGAGGGGAGAAGTCTGCTTTTTAGGTAGCAAGGAAAAACCTTTCTAATGGTAAGGGAGACCCTTAAGAATGATGTAAGAACACCTTTCACAACACAGTGTATGTGTTGTTGGTCTCTCCTTGGGCAAAGAGATGCTTTTGGAGGCCCCTTCCAATCCTTCCATCCATTTCTGTGCGCCAGGCATTGGATCCCTCACCTGCAGGCAGGCAGTCATCCATACTTACCCAGCACCAAATAAACATCCTCACCACCAGCCTTGAGGCAGGGTTCCCTTTGAAGATATTCCACTTTGCCCAGAAGGACGACGGAGCCATTTGTCTGGAGTCGGAGATCGCGCTTGCCCGGCCCAGTGCGTGCAGGTGTGGTCAGAGTGGTGTGGATTGGAAGAGGTTGTCACAGCTGAGGGCCCCTGACTGACCAGCCAGCTCTTCCCTGGGTCGTCGACAGGAAAGATAGGCCTATTTGAAGAGTATTTAGAGCATCTGTGTTACCCCTGAAAATACTTCCTGAGGGAATTTCTCTCCCTTCTTTGACTATAGAGGTAGCTAGGATGACCAGGAGGCTAGATAAACAAACTTGGTGCATTGGCTAATATGATCTCCCTTTTCCCCAAAATGCCCTGCTTGTAAAAAGTGGCATTTTTGCATACATTTCACAGGACACTAAATTACATTGTCGCCATTTCTCTAAGTAAGATCTAGACCTTTGAACTGTGAGGGAGAAACTAGATACTAAAAAATATTAGCTGGACATGATATTTATTTTTCAAATTAAAAACCCGCAGCACAGTTCTCTATTGATTGCAGCTGGAAGTCACCCCAGCAGGCCATTCCCACTTGCAAATACTTTGCCTGACACGTCAGGGGACAACAGCTCCAAGCAAGCTGTGCCAGCCACAGCACTGGGACAAACAGTGCCTGCTCCCAGAGCTCACCCTGTGCCTGTGAGGGGGACAACACCTCGCCCTGAGCCATGGCACTGCTGAAAGGACAAAGCAGAAGAAAAGGAGCAACCCTAAGGCTATGATATTGGGAGCTGTGCCTGTGCCCATCATTACTTGGCTGCTACATTCGTCAAGGCAACTTTTTGGGACACTGTGCTGTATTCACATCACCTGCAGACACACTGTGGCCAGAAAATATCTGTATTCCAGCCATACAATGGCTTTCTTCCACTTAACTCCCATAGCTTTCCCATCAGCCCCTGCATTTATACCTTTAAACATGCATTAGAGGCCCTGTGGGGTGCAGGGCAGGGCGCAGGATGGGTTGGGGGCAGCCCCACGGCCACTCTGCCTCGCCCCACAGAGCAGGTACGCAGCCACCAGGGCACTGCCCGCTCACAGCCCCCCAGCACCCCATTGTAATCCTTATCGGGCTGATGCACATTTTTTGCTCAAGGTGGCAGAATGCCCAGGACTGCCAGGCTGCCAAGCTTTCCGCTAAAAATACCTCTCAGACACATTTCAGACTGGGCTCATTAAAGAAAAGAAAGAGTGAGCGTATTCTGGTTGCAGTGGAAATGACGTGGAATGAGGCAGGGGAAGAGAGAAAGGAAAAGGGACACAGGGAGAATGAGGTGGCACGAAGGCTGGAGTGTTGCCCATGGCAAGTTAAAAGCCAGACTGAGCCTGAGGGATGTATTGGTTGTCCCTGGGGGTGCTGAGTGATGTTACTGGTGTTCCATCCCCCTGTAGAAAATGCTTGTCCTTGTCATGCTTCCTACACGTGATGCCACCAGCATGGCAGGAAAAGAGGGAGCACCCACTGGGATGTCCCCCAGCAGTGCTGAGAACAGGCAGGGACCTGGCATAAGGGAGAGAGGGACCACAGTGAGGGCAGGAGGGAGCCCAAGAGACCAAAGGGAGCCTACACAGTCAGGATGAAGGCGGTCTGGTGTGGAAAAGGAGGGAAAGGGAAGAAAAAAGTTGGGAGAGCAGTGGGTGCGGAGCTTGGGAAAGGACTAAAAGCAAAGGGTGGGTGATGCTGGGTGGGTGGCAGGAGAAAGGGAGAGGAAAAGATAAAAAAGGAAAAGAGTTAGAAAAGAACAAGGGATGGTAAAACACTCTTAGCATGAAGATCCTCTGGCCTCATTCTCTGTCAAGCGGGATGCCATTAAATTGAAGATCCTAGGGAAGATCCCTATTTTGGGAGCCCTGCACAGTAACAAGTGGTTCATTGTCTTTCCTGGCCTTCAACAAACCTAACTTTCATTAAATATAGCTGATTGTGTTTTATCAATATTGCAAAAGGAAGAAGCAATTGGGGGCAGGGGGAAGCAGTTAGGAAGGGGCTTAGGTTTTTGAGAGTCAGGACTGACTAATACATTTTGCTTTTCTTCTTATTTTTAACATTTGCCTCTGTGTTTAAACTGCATGAGAACTGACAAACCTTCACTAACACAGCCTGTACTTCCCTCTGACCTTGCAGATAACCATGAACCAAAACGTGCAGCTCCCTCATTGCTGTTCCTGGTGGCGCTTTACAGGCTTGTGCTAAATTTAACGGGGAGGAGGATCTGACTGAAAACTTTTCCAAATGTTTCTTTCCTGTGGCATAGGGAAGGATTGGAGATGCATGAGGATTGGAATCACTGTGTGCCTCCTGTGGCAGGGAACAAAAGTGCAAGAGATACAAAAGTGTCCAGAGGACCCAACTTTACTGTAAGGAGTTAATCCAACCAGAGACTGGAGCCTGCATGCACTTATTTCGGCATTTATATGCCCATATGGCCATAGCAAACATAATCCCAGGGTTTTGTGTTGCTGGTCACAGTCCCCGTGCTTCAGGTCCTGCCACACACACCCATGAGGTTCGCACGACAGTGGAGGACCCGAGGCACAAGGATCCTCCCTCCTCGGCCAGGGTTCCTCCTGCCCCACCAGCCTGGGGAGACCCTTCACGGGGGCAAGGACAGGAGGCAGCAGCTGGGTCCACAAGGACGACGTGTGGCTCCTGGGAGGCTCAGTGCCAGCCAGGGTGGCATTCCTGGAGCACAGGCATGCACGCGCCCACGCTGGGCCAGCCTCCGTGCCAGGACACAGCACTGACGCACTGGAGCTGCTGAAGGGTATTTTCTTTTTTGTTTTTTAAGATCTTTTTTCTCTTCCAGTTCTGTCCCTTCTGGCCTGGTATGTTCCACACTCATGATATGTCAGAGGAAGCAGATGTTGTCCTGACCACAGAAATTGCCACAGTGTTTAATTTTATTAGTCTCTTAAGCAAAAGACTCTAGGCATCTTTCACAAGCTCCACATGCCAGCCTGAGAGCTGCAGATGACACTGGGCAAAAGCCATCCCTCAGGAGGATCACAGTGTGTCCAAAGAACGACCTTACAATAGGAGACATCAGATCATCTTGAAATTACCTGCTTATTGAGTAAGTATTGTAGAAAAAAAAAATGAAAAAGCAAAAAGAAACAAACATAAAAAACCCAAACACAAAAAAACCAACTTACCAGAAACACACAGAATGATATAAAAGTCATAAAGATCAGAGTATTTACTGATCAAGTAAAAGGGGCTATAAAATTCAGCGGGTGACTTGGAGCCCAGGAGAGCCCTTCCTGAGCAGGAACCTGGACTTAATTGCTTCTTGTTCTGGCGCCCATCTCCCCGTGCCTCCTCTCCCTGCCACTGTCTGTCTTGACTAACAGGACTGCGAGTTTCTCAGGCTGGGGACTGTTTCTCACTCGGGTTTTGCATGTTCCAGGGCAGTGAAGTCATCTGGATGTTTCCCCACTCTGAGCAGTGGCAGCAGGAGCAGCAGCAGCAGCAACCAAAGACTTTGTACCTCATCAGAGCCCAGGCTGTCGTGTCTTTTCTAACTGCATTGTATTGTTTGGCTTTGGAAAAGAGGAGAAACACATGGCTAATAAGGGCATGGGAGATCCTCCCGTGTTCCCATTGCATATTTCAGTCAAGCAAAATTAACCTCTTCATGGAAAATGAAGATTTAGTGCGGGTAGAATTACAGTGAGCGTGGTGGATGTGGCAATGAGGAATAGGGCAGCAACAAATCAATGCACAAGCAGAGGAAATAAAAAACTGCTGCAGATAATCCAGTACAAAAAAAACCACGGGCCAGCTGCAGAGAGCTACCTGAGCTGGAAAAAAGACAAAATAGCCTGTGCAGTACATGAAAGAAGAATATCCAAACTGGTTTGAAGGATTAGGGAGCCATATCCTTCTAGGTGCATACAGTCAGATTGGTAGTGGCTTGCTAAGTACCACTTACCATGGCAGAGACAGAAGTCATTTCATCTTCTTAGAAAATATTTAAATGAAAACAGTGTTTTCTAGTGTGTGTGAGGGACAAGGGCATGAAGAACATACCAAGGAAAATAGCTGTGGATGAGCTGCACATGGGAGGGAAGCATTTAATAGTACTTGCTTTTGTTGCAAAGGGCCTGTTATTCATTATTTTTCCTGAAAGAGCATTCAGCCTTAAAAGAGTGTAGGAAGCACTGATTAGGGCAAATGCCCACACTTCTGCAGTGCACGGAAACGGGCTGTCAGAGTACCTGCACTAGGTTTTCTCCCAAAGGTTGTTGTGTTAAACCATCCAGCTAAAAACCAAAACTTCTGCCCAAGTGCACCGGGCATTTTCCCACCTTCCCTTCCTGCCTGAGCATGCCCGGGTGTGTGGTTGCCAGCTGGATGCTGCAGCATGGGGAAAAGGATATCAGCAGGTGGCCCAGCGATCCCAAGGTGCTGCTGTAATGCATCAAGTATCCGGCAAAATATCTGAATTAATTGTCAGTCCTTTCAGGAATAAGAAACATGAGGATTCAGGTCTAAAAGGCCCCATGGGTCTTTCCTGTCTCTAGCCATGTGTGGATGTGCTGGGATGTAGTACCTGACAGAGCCTATATGAACGTCTGGTTTTATTTCTGCTGGAATCCAGGCTGGAGCAATGACTCCAGCCACCTCAGGCGGCCGACAGGGAAACAGCAATATTGTCAGAGTTTGACCAAAACTGCGGCACAGCTCTTGACATCTGCACATATTCCCTCCTCTCTTCTCCAGTCCTGGCTCCAAACTCGACTGCTATGAAAAACTGAAGAAGCTGTAACTCCAGTGCAAGCAGAGGTAGGGAATTTTTGTCCAGAATTAACTGGTTAATAATAATCCTTCAATTTTTCCTAACTGCCGTGTTCCAGGACCCTTGAATTAACAATTCACCGAGCATGTTCACTTTGAATGACTGCATTGAAATCGGCACAAACTCAAACAGAAGCCCTATAAAAAGCCAAGGCTTTATCGTGTGCTCGGTGGTGGCAGCAAGGAGGCCTGTGGGAAGGAAACAATACCCGTCTGGTTTATCTGCCTGCCATCAGAACAGGCCAGTCGTGTTGTTTTTCCGTCCGTTCCCCATGGAAGCCAGCTCCGGTGTACAGTACCAGCCTGAGCAAAAGCCCGCGGCTGGGTCCTTCTGTTTGTAGGGCTTGCTGACATAAGGTGGGGTTGAGGTTATTGTGGTGTGGGACGTTTCCTGGCCTGGCCGCTGATAACCGCAAATCCCAGCAGCCCTACAGGCTCCCTTTGTCTGCCGGCGCAGGACCTGAGCTATGTATAGCCCTGCCCGCCCCGCCCGCGGCAGACGCGCTCGCATCCCTGTGCCCAAGGATGCTGTGCCGCACGCTGACGGCTTCCCCGGAGAGCTGGGCATGCTGAAAACCTTTCCACACACCGAGGCCAGCTGAACTTTTTACCTCCAGCAGAAAAGGAGGAGGCTGAGGATGGGTCTGTGTGGGGCAGTCCCAGCAATCGAGCACACATTATTTCACACCCGAAGTAAAAGGATTAAATTGACTGCTAAAACCTGGCGTCATTTATACCAGCTGAGGTGTAAATGAAGACCTTGCCACGAAAACAGCATTAAACTCGCTTTGTGTTGTCCATTTCAGTGCCAGTGTGGACGGTGAAGGGTGACACCTCCTTGTCAGCGTGTGTCCCCTGCCCCAGCCGTCAGTGTGGTCGTGCCACCCGATGCATGCAAAGACATGACTCTGTGTGTGGCTCTCACGAGCAGAAAAGAAGTGCAGGGGATGTGTTTTCATAAAGAGGTGATACAAGAGTAGGTGTGGACAGTCAGTCAGGAGAAGGATGAAGTGTGGGATGCAGGAGAGGGGAGCACAGGCGCTGGAAGGGTTGAGCACCAGCTCCCAGGATGTGGGCAGCACAGAGATGCTGCAGCAGGCAGTGCAGAGAGGGAAGGACTGCTCTGGGAAAACGATGGAGCAGCAAAGGGCTAATACCCAACACAGTGCAAAACCAAAGGATGTGGAGCCCCAAAAGAGTTTTCCTGAAGCCAGGGCTCTCTTCCAGCCTACCTGCTGCAGGATCACCCCAGGGACCAAGTTGTGCCTAATGCCAAATGCACATTGCAGCAGGGAAGTGTAGCTACATCTCTCTAAGTGAATAAAATCCTCCAGGGCTGTCCCCTGGTCTCAAAGCCTGCTAGCCCAGTGCAGTTCACAGCCATGGGGCCAGTTCTCCTATCTCTAAAAGCAGACTTGCCACAACAAATGCACTCAGTAGTCACAGCTGCTGCAAACATCTGAAACACTCAAATCACAGAACAACACAGAATTGTTAGGGTTGGCCACACTCTTGCCAATGCACCTCTGGATACCATTGGCCCTCCTGGGCACAAGGCACTGCCAGCTCATGTTCAATTTGTCATCCACCGAGACTCCCAGGTCCTTCTCTACAGATCTGCTCTCCCATAGGTCAGCCCCCAGCCTGTGTTGGTACTTGGGGTTATTCCTCCCCACATGCAGGACCCTGTACCTGCCCTTGTTGAACCTTATTATGATTCTCTCTGCCCAGCTCGCCAGCCTATCAAGGTCCCTCTGAATGGCAGCAGGGCCTTCAGGTGTATCAGCCACTCCCCCCAGCTCTGTATCATCAGCAAACTTGCTGAAGGTACAGTTTATCCCTTCATCCAGGTAAATAATTACAAACAAGTAATAAACAAGTTGAGTAAGACTGGGTCCAGTATTGATCCCTGGGGAATGCCCCTGACTACAGGCCTCCAACTGGATTCTGCTCAACTGATCACAAACCTCTGGGCTCTGCCATTCAGCCAGCTCTTGATCCACCTCACTGTCCATTCATCTAACCCACATTTCCTGAGCTTGCCTACCAGGATGTTCTGGGACACAGTGTCAAGAGTCTTGCTGAAGTCGAGGTAGACAACATCCACTGCTCTCCCCCATTCACCCATCCTGCTAGACTATCACAGATGGCATGACCAATCTTCAGGTCGGTCAAGCATGATTTCCCCTTCATAATTCCATGCTGATTACTCCTGACTACTTCTTCATGCTTGGTGGTGACCTCCAGAATGATCTGTTCCATCACCTTTCCAGATATGGATGTGAGGCTGACCATCTAGTAGTTTCATGGATCCTTCTTCTTGCCCATTTGAAGATGGGAGTAACATTGGCTTTTCTCTAATCACTGGGCACCCCCCATGATTTTTCAAGGATGATGGAGAGTAGCTTAGCAACAAAATCTCAGGGGGGTGATAACTGGCATGAGCCAGACCCATGCAGGCACTGTGCTAACAAATTCAGTGGTACGGAACAGCTACATTCTTGCCTAATTTAATTTATTGACACATATATGGCTGATGACTTGGAATCCTCTTTCCTTTTTTGATTCTTTGTGTGCAGGCAACAGCCCAGACTGGATGCTGCCTGAGCTGCCCTGCACTTATGCTTTCCATGTCCAGAGGCACCGGCCAAAGCACACAGACCATCACTCCCACTCATGCAGGCTCTGCTGCCCTGACCCCTCATTGTACCAGCCATAAGAGATGAGGTGCTAGAAAGATCAGCTTGGTCTGGTAACTGCTTTGGTGCAAGGCAGAGGGTCAGGGTGCCTCCCATCAGCTGGGCATTGGGACCATGCTATGGGGGGAACCGAGCTCAGAGCAAGCAGAGGGGCAGCACACACCCTTGAAGAATGGCAAAGCCTGGTTTTGGGGTTGGTGCCGACACTTGGCAGGGAGGTGTTAAAAAGCAGCAGTATCGTACCTGGACTCACACGAAGCCTCAGCAGGCTGTGCCCTGTGGCTAAGCTGTGCTGATGGAACAAATGGCAGTCTCCCCGAGCACCCCAGGGGGCTTATGAGGTGTCCCTGGTGACATCTGTTATCCCAGAATGGAGAATTTCTTCTCCCCACCCCACCTGGTGAGCAGACCTGCTCTGCATGGAGGGTGAGGCTGCACAACAGCGCCCATGGAGAGGAAGACAAAGATATTGCTGGCTCCCTTACCCCAGTATACCGGCTGCTCACTGAAAATCTGGCTTTGGTGTGGGTCTGTGGATGGCAGAGCAAAGAGTGTGGTGGGAGAAATTAATTAAAACCAGGGCTTGAGGGTCTTGGTGGCTAGATCTTATTTTGCATGAGGTACAATTCACTTCTTGCCTCCACGAGGAGCTCAGCAGCTCCTGTTACTGATGGTATGGAGCTACAAACTGTGGGATGGTACATTCCTCTCACAGCAAGCCAAACTATCTGGAGGTGCCCTCCAGCTGGGAAGCACTGAAGCCTTTCACTTTTATACTGTATTTGCTTTACTGCATTCACACCAGCTTGGGAAAAGAGCATTAATACCATCAGCTACCAGTGTCTGCCTCTAGTAATCAAATATCCTGCTCCCTGTGAAACTCAGACACCAGGAACTCAACACTGCTACTCCCACGAGTCTGCAAAGCAGGAAGATCCCCCATCTCCTGAGCAAATTCAAGTGAGAAAATAATCTGAATAACATGTCCTGCTCACCTCAATCTACAGCTGCAACACCTCACACTCACAAATTACCCAGCCTGGGGAGTCGGACCAGATCCCATTTAACACAAATGTTAATTTATCAGGTGTTTCATCTCCTCTTCGTTTCTTAAATGTTCATTTCACTGTTGTTCGATCAGACAGCATCCACATCTTTCATTTGGTTTGGTGTTTCCCCACCCCTTTGAATGCTCAGGGCTTTCATTCCTCTCTTCCACTTTGTCAGCCAAAGAGTTTGCCCAATCCAGGCACTGCCATTCTCTCTGAGTCGTGTCTGTACCCCTTGTGGGGACAGATTTCTATGTCCAATGGTGCTGCTTCACACATGGCAGTGAGTGTGGTAGCAGAGGCTGGAAAAGGCCTTGGGAAAAGGATGTGGCAAACACAGCCAAGGTGGAGCTGCTCTTAGAGTGACGTCTGTAACGCTAATGGCATAGTGAGTCAGACCTTGGGGACTTCTCTTACTCCTCTCACCTATTCCCTGTGCCATGTCAGTGGCCAAGCTGTGGCATTCCCAAGGCCCTTCCATCAGCTAGAGGGATTCATTGAGTTCTCTGCTTGGAGGAGAGACCCTTTGATCCCCAGCTTGAAGGCAATTTTTTCGGTGTTACCACACCAGTAAGGGAATGCCCTCTCCCCAGCCACATCTGAGCTGGAGCTCCAGCTCTGCAAGAGCCCAGCGAGCTCCTCTGACCAGCCAGCTGTACTGGCCTGCATACCAGCCACAGAAGGTAAAAACCAACCCATAGAACAGAGAGGAGAATAAACAGGCAGAACATGGAGGGCTGGGAATGTACAGGCTAGGACTGGGGCAGATCCACTGGCTGTGCGTGGTTTGGCTGAGCTGTGCCAGTAAGAGAGAGCACAGGTTCAATGATGCTGGAGGGAGGGAGGGAGAAGCCCCGGATTCAATCCCTCTGGAAGGAGTGGAGTGTGGATACAATAAGCTAAACCCAGGGTGACATCTCAATCAAGGCCAAACACTCCATCCATCTCGCTGTGCTAGTCACTGCCGGCAAATTTTTCTCGCTGTGAGTATTCCACCCGGCTCCCTCAACTCACCCGGATAATGGCATTTCTGTTCCAGTTGTTTAAACTAACAGCAGCACAATTCGCAGCCAGCGGCTTCAGCGCTTTGTGTTCATTTGCTCAATCAACATTCGCCCCCTGGTAAGTGACTTTCGGAGAGAAGTGTCACCGGCAGACAATGGGCTGGCAGTTAACAGCAGCAGCTCTGTGTCTAAATGTTTGCAGACGCTGGGGTAAAATGTCTCAACCCAAATTTATAAGGACAGCCACCTCCCCGCGGTGCGTGGGGCGGGAGAGGCAGCGGGGAGATGCGAGTGGCTTAGCTCCATCCCTGCCCTGTGCTGGGAAGGCCGGGGGAAGGCGTCTCCAGGCGGCGAAGCCGGGCGCTCCCGCTGATGCTCGGCCTCCCGCCTTCCCCCGCCCCGCCCCGACAGCGAGCTCTTTCTCCGAAGGACATGACTGCTCTGGAATTCTGCTGCACACACCCGCGCTGCCCGGGCTTGGCAGCCCCCTGCCACCAGCAGCTCCCTGGCATCGCCCCCAAACCTCAGAACTTCGTGAGAATAATTTGCCTCCCTTTCTGCGGCTCACTTGAAACATTTATTTTGACAATGACGCGGTTATTAATTCCACCCATTGATTTATTTTTCCTAAAAGCCCATTGTTACCCCCTAAATGTGCATGATAACTTGCCATTTGAGATACCAGCAAATGGTTTATAGACTTGTCTACCATGTCCGTTTATAAACAGGCTGGTTAAGTGGCTTCCTTGTGGCAGTGTCCTTCTTTTGCTTTGACAGCAAAGCTTGATACTGTTTGAATTGCAGACAAACCATTACTTATGTAAATTGATATGATTTCCACGTGCAGCTGAGACACCTCCTGGTTTTGATCATGCCATAGAAGTCCTATGTACCAGCAGGTCATTTTGAGGCTACTGTTAGATGTCAGTCTCCTTCTCATCCTTTAAAATAAGGACAAGGTCCTGAATTGTGAACTTCCCTGAAACTTATATCAGTCTTTAAAACAAATATTTCTACTTTCATGCCTTAGGAAAAATAAAAAAGGCATTTCTAGCATTCCTGGCTGCACAGCAAACCTTGACAGACAGGTCTTCCAAAGATTTAAAAGCCAGAACAAGGAAAATGAAGAGTGTCTTGGATTTTTCTCTGTGTCTTCAGTTTTGCAAGAGTCTCCAGCTCCTTAAGCCAGACCTGATTGCTGCATGTGTGAGTCTCTGGCAGTGCAATCTGCTAGCCTGGGCTCCTGTCAGGTGATGAAGATCCAGGTTTTACACAGCTTGAGAAAGCAGTGTCTGTTTTTACCACCGGTGTTTTCCACACAGCATGTATTAAACTGAAAGCTGTGCTGACATTAATCACCCCGTGCACCTTCTGCCTGCTCACAGAGACCTTGCCCACCCCGAGCCCTGTGGCCCTTCAGAGACCCTCTCTCCAGCCACACCACCAAGCCCCTGCTCTCCCGGGGGTCTTTCCCGAGGGACATCCCAGGGATGTCCCCTCCCGGACCGACTGGCAGATTGATCCCAGCTCCACGACCCGGCCAGCCTTCCAGCGCACCGTGCATTTTGGGAAGGTAAATACACAACCAAAATATCCAAGCTGCAGGGCGGCGTGACCTTCGGGCGACCCTTAGCCTGACCTAACGCTGGTCACTCTCACCAGAAGATTTGTTTATCTTGGGACCTCGAACCTCCCAACCTGAAAGCACGGGGTTGACTCCCAGCTCTGAGGCCTGCCAGTGCTGGCTGCCAGCCCCCGTTAGGAACGCCCAGTGAGATGCAGATTTTATTTTTAGTCCCATCCCCACAACCTCACGCCAGGCAAGTGGCTGCGATCGTGCTAGAAAAGCCCTGGCAAGTTAAAGTGGAGTGTGAGCCCCTTCCCCGGCCTGTGGAGCAGCTGTGGGCATTCACTCAGGAAACAGCTCCGAGAGGGCCTTTTTCTTTCATCAAAACTTGGAGGAAATTTTGCCCAGGGGTTTCCTCTCTTTTGGCCAGAGAACTGCAGTGTGTACCAGGAAGCAGGGCAGCAGATGCAAAAGCAGGGGGAGAATTTTTCTTACCATAAGATAGCAGGATGCAGGGGGAAGGGGGTGGCAGCAGGACGCATCATTTTGGGAATGTCTGCTATCCCAGAACTGAGTGGAAACAACCCATCTGAAATATGCAGAGCCATTATCAGGCCAGGGCTTAAATAAACTTTACTGTCCATTCAGTGATCAACCTCCCTGGGAGCCACCGGCTCCATTCATCACTGTCACCTTTTCAAAGTGACTGTGATGACAGTTCATGATCATTAACTAGTAATGGTGTGCTTTGCATTAACAGGAGGGCACATCAAACGGGCAGGCTCGCAGCTCGAAAGTTAACTAAATTATATAATAAACATTCTCCAGCTAACCATGTACAGATGGTGACAAAAGGTGGGACAAAGTGGCAGGCAGGAGAAAGCGGGGAGTGAGGGGATGCATAGGGAGAAGAAGCACTTTGGTACCTATCGGGTGACTCGCCCCTCTACTTGCTATTAATTAGAGCTAGCACAACATGGCTTTCCAGCCAGAGGGACCAGAGCTGCTTGCTGAAGCTGCAGAATTTTTACTGTCAGAAAACTTGCCTTAAGATTTTATAGATCTGCCATGGCCATGGGATTTTTTTTCTGCTTTTTTTTTTTTTTCTCTAATGGTATTCATTGCGGGCAAAGCTGAGGCGCTCCAGGCACAGTTCGGATGGGAAACATTGAAAACTGAAAAGAGGAGGATGTGAGGAGGGAGATTTCAAACTTGTACTTCATCTCAGAGGGCCGGGATGGCTCATTACCACTTCCTACTGGCACAGAGCATCAGGCTCCTGTGCAGCCCTGGTGCGTGCTCAGAGCCAGAAGTGCCCATGCTTGAGTGAGCCCACCAGCTCAGCCAGTTGAGGCAAAACAGCCTTGTTCAGAGAATAGCTTGGGAGGCAAAAGCTCCTAGCACAATTCCCAGTACAATCCCTACTGACTGAGAAACATAAAAAAAAAAAAATCTGATTTTTTCCATCTATTCACTAGCAAAAAAGGAAAAAAAGCCATAAATCTATTTTATTACAATTTATTATATTATACTTGTAACCAGATCATTCACACAGAGAAAAATGGTGCCTAAAGTCGGGTTCTTAAGTCCATAATTCAGCACTTTAAGGAAATGGAAATATATTTTAACTGGGACTTGAGCAGGAGCTGCCGGATGCTCAAGGCTTTTGCAAAAGTCCAGCAAAATTCCAGTAAATGCACTGCATCAAAGGGATCTTCTGCCACAGAGTCCAGAAGCCTCTATACTTAAATGCTTAACTATGGATTTTGAAGGGGTTTTGTTTTAGGCATCCACTTTTTAACCATTCATCTCAATGTTTTAAATTAGTGCTGTCACAATCAGACAAACCTTTGTGTTCCCCTGACTTAGAAATTACAAAAAAATTCATCAGTCAGTGATGGTTTGTCTTCTTTCACTTCCCCACACCTCAGCCCCTTCAGCAACCCCTCAGATTTTTGTACTTTTCCATTATTTACCTCTCCCTCATATCTATGTCTTCACAGAAAAGTGTCCCAGAAAAGGTAATCTGGACTCAGCCTTTATCCTAACCTAAATAGATGCTGGAGAGGAAGAGAGGGAAAGAAGATGGCCTGATTTTTGTAGTTCCTCTCCTAACAGTTCTTCAATCTGTACTTGAAGAGCTGACACTCCTGAATGATGCAGGAAACATTTTTGGACACGTGTTTTCAAAAGCAGCTGATTTTTCAATGCTAAATCGACTTTTCCTCTGTTCATGCAACTGCCTGTGTTCAGACACCACTGAGCAGGGTGACTTTCCCACTGGTTCTCTTTAACTGTGGGGAGTGTTGTTAGAATTGAGATTTTCAAAAGAGGTTTGTAAATTTGGGTCGTTCACCATTTGGAAGCATAATTTTGAAAGCATGCGGCTTGACTGTCTGAGGTGCCCAGAGCTCCCACTTGTGTCGGGTCTGTGGGAACTCCCCGGGGATTAGATCACCAGCGCTCCCAAGGATCCAAGAGACCTGCAGACAGAAGGTCCTGTCCAGGTATCTGAGCAGATAGGTTGCATTTCAGAGCACAATCATCTGTTGCTGCCACCTCCCCTGTCCCAGAGGTCGCTGGGTTCTTGCAGCAGGACAGCAGCAGCAGAACATGAGCTCTCCCAACTCAGAACACCCCTGTTGGCTCCTGCTGCAGACCAAAGGGCTGCTTTGATACAGGCTGTGAACTGCTCTGAGATGCAGCTCTGTCTCTGCCCCTGCGGGAGTCGGGAGGAGCAGACTCCACTGACTGCCATACATAGTGCCTGCCAGCAACTTAAATATGGAGGCACAGGCATGGCAACACATCCCTTCACGGCTGAGGATAAGAGAGAGAACCTTAACTTCCCCTACAGCTGCTCTTTTCTCCTTTAAGCTGCAGGGAAAGAAGTGACAGTGTCCAAACACTAGAAAGCCAGCTAGGACACCCACTGTCTTCCACCCCCACTCTCATGCTCTGCCAGGATCCCAGCTGGGCTCCGCCGCCTGCCCAGCACAGCATTTCTCCTCGGGAATATGCTGGGACACCAAGCGTATACTGCCCTACAAGGGAAGAAAGCCTTTCAGAAATCAGATAGAATGAAGAATCTGCATTATTTTCTCAGGAGATTTATATTTCTTGTGGGATGTTGCTTAACAAATCTTTCTGTCTCTTTTCCTTAGTCCTAAAACAATGTTTCTGACAGAAAAGAAAAGCAGAAAACTACAACTGGTTTATAATTTGTTCTTTTCTAGATGCAGATGTTTCACAAACATCTGTAAAATACCAATCCACCCTGGGAACGTAGTGGGTGAGAGAGGCAAGACAGCCGAGGACTTCTGGGTCCTGTTCCTGGCCTCATCTGTTGTCAGCTGTGTCATGTCACCCGAGCCACCTCAGGATTACTTTGTGCCTCTCTATGACTGACTGTCTTGCAAGTGAGATGCTTTGTATTTTAGCATCAACACAGTCTTTCAAGCAGCCCTGAAGGTGATATTGAATGGGAGCTGATGGACTCAGATGTACCCAAAGCAAAAACAAACAAACAAACAAGAGCTAAGCCATTCCATAATATTAACCATATGCCCTATACAGGAATGACAGAGGTTTTGCACTTACTCCTGAAGGTCTGTGCTGGGCTAAAGGTTACCATATACCATAGGAATGTTCTGCAAACACCAACGAGTGGCCATCAAAGCTGAAAATTAGAAGTTACTAGACAGTCAAAGGTGGTTAATTGCAGCTTCTGCAGCCTGCTCACCCAGGTATATAGAGCATTCAGCTGCTTGGTTACAAGGGATGTTAGCTTTTCTCCTCACACGTGACTGACTGGTTTTCTACATACCATTCAAAAGAAAATGCAATTCAAAGTGGTTTTCAAACAGAACAGGATTTCTTCTCCCCTGTGGCCTCTGCAAACCTTTATGCGTTCTACAGTGACTGGTTGGGAAGAGAAGATCAAGAGCCATAGCCAAGTGGCTTAGAAAGGAAAGGGAACAGAGTTTTAAGCAGGAAAATAAAACTCTGATTGCCAAGAACTATTTTTTGGTTATGCTGTAAGGTCTCCATCTATTTTGCAGGCAGTTAACTCCTTTCACACATCTCATGCGTCCAGCAACTTCCCTCAGCCTCTGTTGTGGGTAAAGGCATGTGATAAAGGACATTTTATTTTAAATAAAGAGCAAGAATACAGATGGACATCAAGGAACATGGATCCACGGGGATTTTTTACATTTGTCTGTCATTTACAGTGACAAATGGTGACTGCCATTCTTCAAGGACTATGAGATCAGGGACTAGCAAAGTGGGGCAGGCAAGCACATCAGAACATGAATGAGATTGGGATTATAGCATCATATTGTGGGATCCAGCTATGATCAATGGAAAGAAAATATTTGTACTGATCTGCCAATACCTCCTGAATGGAGCTGTGTTCAAACTGAGTCATGGGTGACAGGTGTCCCTCACACAGGCATGGCTCGAGCTGCAGAGGAAGATGTGCCTCTGCAGGAATGTATCTCCTCATGCACAGAAACTAGATGAAAGAACATGCTGAGATGAGGAATGACAGGCTAAGACACAATAAGAAAGTGTCCCTGAAGCACAAATGAGTCTTCCTCTGTCACTGCAAGGTGCAAACTCACAAACACGAATTATAGAATATATGTAGGTGCAAAAATCACCAGAAATCAGTCTGAGATGGAGGTGAAGGCAGAGTGGGAATTGGAACTTCCAACAGTATAATTCAGCCATTCTCCTACAGTCTTCATTCAAAAGCAGGTAGTGAGTGATTCAGGTTCTTAATTTCACTGGAGTCCATTGAGGCACCTCTCCCTTCACCATGTACACAGCTGAATAATCTGTTGCAAAATGCCTGCCCTGGTCTCTTAGCAAAGAGCTTCTCAAATCCACTGGCTGCTTTGGAAACATCTGCCCACTCTTGACTCCTTCTTTGAAAACAAAAAAAATCCTAAAAAGCCAAGGAAACTAAAAGTGACAAAGCCATTCTCACCTGGTAGAAGATATGAGAGACATCACTAGTAAAGTGATTTGAGCAAGACTGAAGCAAGCAAGCCTGTCAAAAGTAACTTTATTAATCCAGAGAGACTGAAAAAGACTGGGTGCAGGACTCTGATGCTAAGCTTTGCTCTAAAGGTATGAGAAGGATAGGCAGCAAATGAGCAAAGGGGAAAACAGAACAAACCCTAAGTACTGAAGACTGGAAGGAAAGTGTTTCCTGACGTGCTCCATTGCAAATTAGACCTGTGCAGCTGGATTCCCACTTCCCACTTTCAGGAAAAGCGCTCCAAAGAGAAAATAGCAAGCTCAGCTCTGACTAGGAAGAAGGTCTGGTTAACATTATGAAAGGAACTAAATTTCCCTTCCCCCAGCCTCTTCAAGGGCCAGAGATTTGTGTGCAAAATAACTTGAGTTTTTCCCCGTGGTCAAAGACTGGTGTTTTATTTATTTGTGGTCAGTAATGCTGGACTTCTCTCATATTTTGCTGTGGTACTCCATTATTTAATAAAGTCCCATGGAAACTGGCCAATGCCTTTGCTTGACAGGGACTTCTTTCTGACATTGCACCTGGCCAACAGGATCACTTTTTATTGAGAGAGGAGAGGAATTAAAAGTACAACAAGAAATTAGTTTACAGCCTGGAGGAAGTGGAACTGTCAACCCTCACAGTGGTTTGTTATTTTTTTTTAACACGTTCAACGAATACTGCTGCTTATGCCACAGATCACTGGTGTGTATATATCAAGCTCCTTCAAATATATATCAAGCAAATATATCAAATCCTTCTAAGCACCACAGGCCTTGGCAATTTCCCCCTGTGACCAAAGCCACAGTGTGCCCAGCCACTGCTTAAGAAAAGCCTTGGGTTTTATCCATTCTGAAAGCCTGGAGTGAGACCCCTCAAACAGCTCCTTATTCCCATGTCCCAGGAAGACAACCCAGCTCCTGCAGTCCCTTGTGCTGATAGTCACCCACCGTAGCCAGATTTTAAAGCCTTTCCTCAAGGTGAGGAACCTTACCACTGCTCACCGCCAGCCCAGAGCCTTTGTTACTGTCCTGCAGATCTGAATCTTGAACATTATTAGGCTTCTAGGATGGAGGCTTAATGCAGCAGCACCATAATACCAAGTCCTGCAATTGCAGGGATGGAGACAGGGTGGAAACAGGGACCTCTCTGCCTTCTTAGTGAGAACATTTCAAGACAGCAGCTACTAGGCCTGGGAAAATAAACCAGGGGAACTAGACAAGAGAAAATTATAAACTGTTGAAGTCCTGGAGTACTTCCAGGTATTCAAACAGGTAATAGATTTGTTTAAATAAGTGGAAATAGTTTCAAAACGTCAACTTTGCTGCATTGTCTAGCTTCTCCTTTCTGGTTCAGCTCCAGTCTGGGAGGTTCATGCATGAGCTCAGAGAAAAGCACCTACTGCAGAAATATAGCAAAATCGACAGCGTTTCAGCAGGGGGATTTTCAGCTGGCACATGTCTAATGTTTTCACAATTTCCTGTTGGACAGATAGCCCTGGAGAAACACTTACATGACCCACTGCCCAAATAGCATCAAGGAACTATGCGCAGAACTAGACAAGCAAGCTAGATCAATGTGACACTTGTTCCTCTCTTCCCTGCCAGAGTCCTAAAGGCTGTTGGATTCTTGATAATCCAAACACATATTTTGGCCAAAACTATATACAGCCATATATATATTCAGTATACACATATACACCATATATATATATACACACAATACCAATCAACAGGAACATTAGAAATAAAGAAGCATAACAATATTTCATCCAGGGTGCAGTACATAAATCTATTTGCTTCTCGTGGGAATGATGGCATTTCAAACTTATAACCCATTAAACTCCACACGTGGTTTATTTTAAGACTTTTTACCTTCTAAATATCCAACATTAATTTGTGGCAAATACCACTATCTACATCTTTCCAAAACTGTTCTTTTTCTCTGCAGCCCTGCTAGGACAATAATAACTCACTCATGAAGTACAACTGTCTCCCTGAAGATATTTTAGAATACAGTTTGCAGTGCCTATAGATGCTGTCCTTGATTCAGTGTTATGGGAAAACAAGGCAGACAATGATTATTGGATACTCACAAGAACTGTTGCTGGTGAGGAGATGACACAGATGTCCCAATTTTCATCAATGTTCACACACTTCAAGACAATCCCCTGTATTTATGGAAGTGATCACAAATCGGCTGCAAGATTTAAACCAGTTTGCATTTAGCTCAGCATCCTATGGAATCAAACCTCGGACAAACCAAATTTGACAAACTGAACTTCAACAAAGCCTGAGAAAAACAGACAACTGCATAAAAGTGAAGAACAAGTGGGAGGGAAGGAGAGAGAGAGCAAGACCCAGAGAAACCAGCATGGTTCACTCATGGAACAGCCAGAGCTCAGAGAATCTGCTCCAGTGAAAGCTGATGAAAATCTGATTCAGTTCACTCTGTTACTCAGAGAGAGACTTGTTCCTCCATATGCTCTGTAAAAAAAAAACCTCCTCATGTCAGTAACATGTGGAGAGAGCAAATATTTCTCAATTGCGAATGATTCATTGACTTAATAAGCATCTGGCCTAAACATCTGATATATATTTAAAATTCCATCTATTTCCTAAAAAATAGTCCTTATTTTTTTGAGTGATCAAAACCAAATGATAACAGTAAAAAAAGGCAACAGGATAGTCTTTTCCGATACCATTTGTGATCGGGGGAAAAGCTGTTTACCATTGGTGTGGACCAGATTGGGAGCAATTCTTTGCTAAAACCCTTCAGCTGCTCGTTTTTCAAGCAGAAGAAACTGAACACGATGCACCTGACTCTGGGCAGTGAGTGAGCAGCGATGCTACCGGGGTGTGCTTGGGCAGGGGAGGTGCTGGTAACATTCCCGTGCAGAGGGCTCTTCCCGAGGCAGTGGGTGACTCAGCCTGCCGGGTGCACACCCACTGCAGGAGGACACGGCTCCCGGCTCCCGCTCCAACTCACGCCCTTCGCCACGGGTCCCTATCAGATGACTTTTGCCACGCACGGAAACTGGCATAAGTTACAGATCAATTTATCACTTCAGAGCTGGATCAAGCACCAACCCTCCAGGTCACTGTGGCTCCAGCCACACATGAATCAACATTTAATATGGCATTAAAACTCTCTTGAGATTGCTTTTAACTTTTGCGCAGTGTGTGCTTAGGATCGCAGAGTGGGGGTTCTCCTATGCAGCATTTAGTAGGCTGGTTTGAGCTGCGTGTCCAGAGAGACGTTCCTCCTCTTCTGGATGATCCAGAACACGACGCTTTGTCTGCCTGCACCCATTTCCCCTCTCTCTTCTATCTAGAAACAAAGCAGCCTGAGCACAGGGATGCACAAAACATGTGCTGTGGTGTGCAATATGGTCAGGATATGAAGGACCATGACACAAGGGCAACTTGTTATCATTCACTCCTCCAGCATTTTAACTTTTCTTTTCCTTCCCTGTTTTTGCTGGATTAAGCTTTTCCAACATAACAGGGCTGACTCTGGGTGTCTGGGCTAGATTTAAAGTTCAGTGAGGTTCTTTATTTTCCAGGAAACCTTCTTCCTTCCTCTACTTCCATGATTGTTCCCACAGGTTTTCGTTTCTTGTTGCTGGGATTTTTTTCTCCCTTTCTGGGTTTGACCTTTGTCCAGTTGCTTTTTAAACAAGAGTCTTGAGGGTCTCACGGCAGGTTTCAGCACTGTTGTGCTTCCAGTCCGAAAGGGGACTTAGCTGGGCAGATTGCAAGCCTCCGAGCTGGAAGCTCAGGCTTAAACACTGCTTGGTCACCTTACTCCACGGAGAGATTTACACCTCCCAACAGACTGCACAGGGGCTGCTGCTCTCATTAACTCAAAGAGCTCATTCCTGCCCCTGCCTACCACAAACAAGGATGGCTACAAGGAATTTAAGGCAGCATACTGAAGCAGAAATACTTTCCTTCGAGGCTTTTCATTAAAACTACATATATAAATATATATGTGTATGTGTATATAAAATAACATTGAAAGAATATAGAAACAAAATCCATTGTCTTCCTTTATCACTTCCCACATGAGTCTCTTCACCACCAGGCTAAGCAGTTACCACCTAGCAAAATTGAATACATTTATTCTGAGCTGCGTAATACCACTATATAGGCAGAGAAGACAAGACCTAGGATAGTGTGATTTGATCTAAAGCCTCTGCATCTTTTCTGTCTTTCCAGCACAGTTTGTTTGGCTGAGGAATGCCCCTGCCCTTTTTTCCTAAGGATCCCCCAAACTAGGCCAGTACTATAATGAATATTGCCCTCCCTGCTGCTGGTTTGATCATCTGTCTTTGCCAATCTAATACTGCATGTACTAAACACTTAAACACTCATCAGGTTTTTTAAGCTGCTCATCTTGGAAGGCTCATCCAGAATCTCACAGCTCAAATGGTGGGAATTTCCTCTTGAACATGCAGCCTATATTCTTAAATCTACAGTTAATTGTTCTCCCTACTATTTTACACTCATGTATACTCCTTATAGTCACTGTCCTTCAGTTCCAGTTCCTCTTCTTTGCACCTTTCCCATTCTGTAGCTTGTGAGTGCAGCTGGTTTGCCCTCTCTCACAAGACAGGGTTTCCAGCCTCCTGGTTGTTCTGCTAGCCACGTGCTGCACTTAATTTCAGCACGGTCTGTTTCTTTTCTCCAGTCCTTCCTACAAAGGCCGCTGCCCAGAGCCATAGGCAGCATTTCACACGAGGCCACTCCTCAGCACCTGGCTCAGCAGTACGGCTGCAGTGCTCCCCTCTTCCCTGGAAAGGGTTGCACTGACACTGCAGCCAACTTACACTTCCTGTGACTCACTACAGCACCCTGGTTTTCACCTTCTCTGAACCCTCCGGCTCCAGTTCATTGCCAAAATGTTTATTATTTCCCCCTAAATATGATGAGATCTTATCTTCTGCAGCATTGCATTTCACACCTCTTCTGCTACTGTGATTATTCCGTTCTCCTTGTGGAGATCCAAATTCCACTCTTTATGTAAAATGCTTCCAGCTCATCAGCATACTCCTACACTGACACTTGGTGAAAATATTAACTCAACTAAGTAGCCAAATTTAATTTTATTAAATTCTTCCAAGAAAACTCCCTCAAATCTATTATTTCTTTTTACCAGGTAAATTACTTAAATTTATTGTCTGTTAATCACACATTGAATTTCCAATTTCAATAGTTTGAATCAGAGTTCAAATAAAAAACATGACCAATAATTTAATGTGTGAGTTTGTTTTAGCTTTGTGAGACAGAAATGGAGATGAAAAAGCTTTTTCCTATAACTCTTCCATTGGTATTACATGTGCTAGCTCTGCCTTCATTAACCAAAGGAAAAGGAATGGGCACTCTTAATTCAAGCTAGCAGTGGTAAAAATTCATGTTAAAAAATAATTAAACTTTTAGGTCTTTATGAGCTAGTGGGTTTTAAGTTCAAATAACCCATTTCCCACAGTCTCTAATTTAATCTGCTGTAGCATCCCTTACTTGACTAGACTCTCCTTGGAGTTGATGCTGCATTAACACCGCTCTCCTGGCAACAAGGAGAAGACCTCAGACCAGCAATGGCAAACCAAGATTCTCCAAGTCTTTCACACAGTCTTTCTGGCACGTTTGGTCCATGACTGCTTCTGCCTCCCTCTCTAAAGGATCCCTTAAATACAAGCAACATGAATTGCTTTGCTAGATGCCTGACACAATTTCTCTTGGGAAAAATGCAAGTTGATGTTAAGATCACATGACATTGGGAGATTACAAGCATATTTCCTCCAGGGATAAAAAACCAGAAATCATCCTGATTTTCCTCTTCTATCCTCATTTAAAGCTGGTTACATGGAGGAGAGCACCCCATAGGTCTCTTGTCTACTGAAATATTTCATTCAATACTCCTTCTGAATCAAATTGCTCTAGATTTGTGACCCTATAGCTATAAATTTTCCATGTTTCCTTCATTCCCAAACAGGTTCATGGGTTTGTAGGCACCTTACTGACCAAATACAGCAAGAAACATCTTATTTCCACCTCTATGGATCAAATCTAATATAGAAGACTATAGGAGATTAATATAGAAGAAAAGGGGAAAAAAAAACCCAAGTAGGAATAACAAGAAGCTGCAGCAGCTGAGGACAAAACTCCAAGGCAGGACTTACCCAACATCACCACAAGCAATTCTGTTAAACTTATAAAATCTGCATGAATGCCAGGCAAGACAAAGATGCACACAACCTTTCAATCGACTCATTGGCACCATTCCACCTCCCTGGTAACCCACCACACAGCCCATGTTTCAAGCTGCCAGTCCTCTATCACAGCAGTTTGAGGGACCAGGGTGCTCAGACCCTTCTCCCTTCCTGCTGGTTTTCCACAATGCCTGGTTTTCCACGATGGCCTCATCAGCCAGGAGCAGGCCGCTGAAGATGGGCACATGCACTCCCTGCTGCCAATATCCATTAACAAGGACTCAACATGCTTGCAAAGCGAGGAAACCAGGGTCACTGAACGTCAGCGAGCTCAGCATCCTTTCTTGGGGGTGCTCAGTGCCTTTGAAGATCAGGCCCTCGGGTACTCGCTCCGTGAAGACATGAATAGACCTTTCTCTCTGCCCTCGCTGGAGACACTGGCAGCATTGTTAAAGCACAAGCACCACCGAGTCTAAACTGGCTGAAAATTTGGCTGGCCTTTTTGCTTCAGCGTGATCAAATGGCAGCATTGCTCACCGAGTGTGAAGGGCATGAAAGGATTAGCCGCCCTCCCCCGGCAAGCAGGTGAGCTGAAACCCTTTCCAATTCACTACATGTCAGTTTACAAGTAAAACATAAGGTATAAATGCAGCTATTGTTAAGGTGAAGCAGCCATCCTGGCTGGGGAGTTAGATTAGCAATTTACCCTTTGTAAAAGGATTAGCACAGCCCTATTGTTTCAGTGTTTATTTATCAATTTGCATTTTTAAAAGGGGGCATATATCTGACAAGGGCCCACGTTCTCCATGTACCCCGGGCCACACCGTTTCCTTCCAACTCCCCATTGACAGAACCTACCAGAGCATTTTATAGTCCAGAAATCGAGGAGAAACCAAAACTTTGGCACTGCTGCTGCTCACACAGCATTTTGCTGGGCCAGTCGGCATTCCTCCATCTTTCAGCTGAGAGCAACTGCTGGGTGCTGCCAGCCACGCAGATCAAACACCAGAACTGGCTTCCCACTTTTCCTTAGAGACCTGAGCTGAATGCAAAGATATTTACAGCCCATTCACCACAATTTCTAAGGACATGGAAGCCTGTGCCAGCTTCTTCCCTCACATGGATTGCAGGCACCAAAACAATGAAGCACCTCTGTAATTAGCACTGATTCCACACTTGCGGTCTTCAAAGCCCCTCAAATAATTCCTATAGCTTCCACTGGGCTCACAAAAGCCGGCTTTTTTCACTGACAAGGGCAGTGAAGAAATTACTCGGTCCATTAAGCACAGAGGTTAGCATCAAACACCAGTTCTTGGCATCCCAGCATCTCCAATGGGTCCTCAGCTTCGGCTGTGCTGGGCGCTTACAGAGTCTTTGGGAGCCTTGTAAAGGAGCTTTTATTGCTGCTAGGGCTGGTTGAGTCTCCACGTGCCGCAGGGACTCCTCGCTGGAGTTCAAGTCGAGGGAAGAGGTTTCACACAGAGCCGCTCGCAGCACGGGAGAGGGGGAACGCTGCTCACCCAGCCAGCTCCGCCAGGAGCGCAGACTGGCCATTTGGCAGACAGCAGCTGCTGCCGCGGATTAGGTAAAAATTCCTTCGTTAGAGGGAACAGGGATGTTTTGGAAGGTAAGCGAGAGAGCAGATTTTTTAATTAAAGTGACGCCAGTGCATTTGCGCTCCGGTGCAGCCCCACACCCCGCTTTTCCATAAAACGGCGATTTAGGAAGCTATTCTTTTAGACCATAAAAACAGTTTGGAAGACGAACAAGCATCCAGCTGTGCTAAATTATTTTCCTGCTCCCTCAGGACCCAGCAGCAAACTACAGCATGTATTTTACAGGCGTATGATTTATTTATATGGACTAACATACAGGTATTGATTTTGACCTGTAAACCCCCTCTGTGGCTGGGGACCTACACATCCCAAAGCCTTCTCCCAGCCCGGCCTCCACCACCACAGCTGTGCACGAGCAGGATCTCCATTTGTGAGAGAGGGAGAAGAAACCGCAGGGTGTTCTCTGGCTTTTTGTAACTCCTTCCACACATCAATTTCTTTTTCTTTTCCCTAACAATTCTAGTTTGTTGATCAAGCATCTCACACAGGCAATTCATTTTTCCTGCTCATGGGGGAAATGAGGAGGCTCCAGTGGGAGCTGTTAAGAGCTTAAAATACACTCTGTGCTGCTGGCTTATTGCAGATCCTCTGATTCATGGTCGAAAAGAGAGGCCACAAGTGGACTCGATTAAGGACATGAATTTAGGAATCATCAAGGAGCACATAAGGCAAACAACAGATATTCTGCCCTGAGGATCATGTGCAAGCGTAAAATAAAATTAAACTAAATACACACCAAAGGAAGGGAGAGAATGTAAGGGACAGACCCTGTCCCACAGGGCTTACAATTTACATTTAGATTAGCACAAGTAGAAGCAACATTGCAGGGAAGGTGGGTAAGGGTTACAACAACAAAACTTTATGGTTGGTCTGTATTGTAATTTCACTAATTAGAAAAAATGAAGTTTCTAGTTAATAAATCAGTGCTATTGACATTTCCATGAATTTGAGGGAGGTACACAAATACCTGTGGGATAAGCTCTTTGATTGGATTTAGACATTCTGCTCTCCAGAGTAATGGTTTTAAATCATCAGTCTTTGAGGTCTGCTTTGAAGATAAATGAAAGGTACCTCAAGAAGAAACAAACCTATTTCCCAAACTTACATTTACTGTATGTCCCCAAGTAATGCTGGTGGGCACGATAGAACAAATCACATGATATTGTAAGCAATTGCTCCAGAAAGACAGATGGAGAGAAGATTTCTTGCTCTTTTTACTCAACTGAAAAAATCAATTACCACATCCTCACGGACAGGGGCTGGCAACCTCCCAGTGCGTGGAGCTACTGACCTCTCCATAGGAGCTGGATTAACCAGGCTGAGCACTGGTGAGCATTCAGATACCTGTAAACCCTGACCTACACACAGATGCCTCAACTTGAGGGCAAGTCTTCTCAACAGACCTGCAGAGGCCTCAGCCATCTTTTAGACCGGACTAGCGTGTCTGTTAGCAATAAATATCTAATCATACCTCAGCGCAGCACCAGCCCACAGACATTCATCAATCACCAGGTGCCATGGCTACGGCACAACACACCGCAGCAGAGCCGCGGCACCACTGGCACCATCGCCGTCCTTTATCGGCGCTGCACGCACCGCCTCCCTTCATGAGGCAGCAGCGTGCTCTGGGAAGGCGGTGGCACTGGCAAACACCATTATTCATGGCTCTTCCCATAACAGGGCCCTCTCCTCTTCCTGATTTACCAAGATTCCCCTCTCAGTATGGAAGTGCAGAAGTGACTTTCTCTCTGATACTTCTTGACACTCCTCCAATGGCTGGTGATAGCAGCCTAAGGTCTGTGAAGACAATTGCCGATGCCAAGAACAGTACTGAAGTGTAGTTTTTGTTCAGCTCAATGTTTAAGGTTGGACAGTATCCACCAGGCATGGCTGAAATGAGCACTGAGTGGATACAACTGAATATGTTACCTGATCTAAACAAGAGTAGAAGGGAAAAGTCAACTACTCTGCACTGAGAACGCTTTCCCATTCAGCTGGCAAGAAACAGACCAGGGATCTCTTGGTATTGTTAATATTTGAACCAATTTATTTTTCTATACCGAATTATCCCCAGATTTTCAGCGTAATATTCTGTTGTCATGAGCTTTCTGGATTTAAATGAGGAAACAGAAATCAACATACATTCGAAGCCAGACGAGCTTTTGGATGGCAACCATATTCTGGCAATTAAGCGTGTTAGCACATCTGTCTGGAGTGAGACTTCAGCACAGAAACTGGAAACGCTTCTAAAGGTACCTTTCATTGCCATGCTTCAGATTCCCCTTCCTCACCCTGCCAAAAGTGCTCACTGAGTGAAGGTGGTTTCCTGAACCCAGCAACTGGCTGCAATCATGACACTTTCTATTTTAGCTCCAGGAACATCAAAAGGCAAATCAATTATGATTTTAGAGTGCCCACAGTCAATTGTTTTAAGTCAAACAAGGGTTTAACAACAAATTCTAGTTTCAAGGCAAGTTTAAAAAAATACTGTACTACTGGATGACTACAGAGTATTCCATGGTCAAGGCTAAATGGACACCACGGCACCAGGCAAATATTCTGGAGTGTAGCGTGACTACTGTTTAAAGGCAAACAGATAGAGTGAATTGATAAGGTAGAGGTCAACAAGTGGTTCTGATATAAAACATTTTAAAAAAAGCAGACCCAGATCATGGTACAGTAACTTTTATTGCAGAGATCAGTAGGCCAGCACAGCTATTCATAAGTACTGTACATACACAAGTGCCTCATGCTTATGCCAGCCTGCACAGGGCTAAAATGGAAGCATATAACCAATTAGTGTTAATAGGCAAACAATCATTAGAAGTGTTAACAAGTGATGGTGGAGAGGCTCTGTTTTTCATTTTATTACTGATCTCTAGTAAGTGTTATTATCCTCATAGAATAACATTCTATTATGAAATGCACATGCACAGCATTAAAGCCTTTGATAGTCCAATGCTTGCCAGCAGCAGCAAAATTGTAAACAAAGTGAAAGAATCGTTTCTGAAATGCCGACAGCCATTAGTATTCACAAAGTTTAGAGGATGCAGAGAGCCAATATGCTAAAGTGTAAATAACAGGAATTTACTACGACCTGAGGATCTATGGATTCAATTGAATATTCAGTTTCTTCCCATTTTTCAAAAGAGCCTAAACATACATACTTAATCTCAACTGATTTGTGCCTGAACTAGGGTCTTGAGTCTGTTACATATTTTCAAATCATTTTAGCCAATAGAGTCCCCTAACATTTTTCTCTTTTATAACACAGCAAGCAGCTGCAACTATTCATATTTCATTATGGTTTTGTATATCTGCTTTGTTTTATAACAAATTTTACTTAACCAACAAAAATGCAACTGAGCCGCTTCTGCTCACTGTAGAAATAAGACTTTCTGAAGACTGGCAGAATTTGGCATGACATCAGATACAATTAAGACAATGTATTTATTTTAAATTTTAGCTAGGAGGACATGGATTGAGGAGAAAAAAAGCCACCTTGAAATGAAGAAATTTACAGGACAAGACAGACTTTGCCTACTTTCTATAAATGTTCACAGACAGATGACCTGAAAATTATGGATGCATTTTATATGACTTACCTATTTATGGCAACCATTTCTTCAGCTTTGACATACAACCAGAACAGTAAGTCAACAAGACTTACATTCTTGTGTTGGAAATAGGCACTCTCCATCCCATCAGGAAAAGTTGCAGTGGGAACTCAACCTACAACATCCTGTATCATAACTGAGTAGCACCAAGCCCCTTCCAAGCCACCTTCAGCACAAACACAGCATAGCAGGGAAGTGCACACAAGTCACTTTACTGCCCTGCATAGGCTATATTTAGGAAACTTCACTGAACTATTAAATAAGCAATTATGACGATGTAAGATTAAATACAGATAGGGTTGTGTCAACCAAGATACTGATTTTGGGGTTTGGGCTTTTTCAGTTCTTCCCTGCAGAAATATTAGGGCTATTCCAGTATGCATTATGCCTTCCCTTCCAACATGTACCTCTTTCTTCAGAAGATACCTAAAATTCAGGGAAGAAAGAAAAAAAGAAAATGGAATACAGCAAAGTCCTACTGGGGAATAGGGTTTTAATGCACACACAAAGCAACTAGGTGACATCTTTATCAGCCCTCATAAACCTTGATTGAATACACAGTGATAAGGCCTGTTTAAACTGCCATCCTCCCGATAACACAGGCAGAGGCAGCGCGGCCTCAGCAGCGGCCTGTGCGAGGGAGGCCCTTCCCCAGGAGCAGGCCCCGCTGGGCCATGGCTGTCCTGGGACCAGCCAGAGGCTGCACAGCTGCCCGGGCTGTGCCACGCCGGCAGGCACGGCGCCGAGGCTGCCCAGGAGGGCATGGCCACATCTCCTCCCAGCTCCGGCTGGGAAGGGCACCTGCGCCAGCGCTCCTCTGGCTGTGGGGATGGCCAGCTCTCTGGGGAAGATGGGTGCTTTGAGTCAGAGCGATCTCCAGCACTTAGGTCTGCAAACACCAAGAATTCCACGTAAGTGGTTTTTAAACAATTCAAGGAAAGGCTTTTTGGGGTTCTCTGTTGTTTGTTTGTGGTTGTTTTGTTGTTGGGTTTTTTTATACATCATATGTGAGGTGCGTAACATTCAACACTAGGAAGCAAATCAGCATTTGGCGCTAGCATAGCTATGGATGTTGCCAGTGACATAAATTCTATCAGAAGATTGGCCTTGGCCACCTAGGATACTTTTTTTTTTCAAAATAAGTATTTCAAACCCTTAAGCATCTCCAAGAAACATCTATGCAAACTGCCAAGTTAGTAAGTTAGGATTTAATTATTCTTCTGAAATTATTTCTAACTTAAAGAAAATACAACATACACTTGAACTTTTATTCTTTCTCCCCAAAAATCGTTCTTTTCTCACAATAATGCTTGCAGTGACACCCACTGGCTGTGGGAGGTGGAGTTTCAGAGAGCACTTACTAAAATGCTTCAGTACACTGACAAGATCACAAAGACAGAATCTTAGAGAAATGTTGCCACCCAAAAGCTGGCATTTTGTCAGCTCACTTAAAGTTATAACTCAGTACCTGTATTGAATACAGCTCTTTTTCATTAACAGCTTTAACAAGGAAATAATGACCAACCAGTTACTTGTTAAGTATAATAAAATACATATTTGTATATAATTACTGGTTAATTAATAACTCCCATTGCTTGGGTGGTGGAAGATATTAGTTCATTTTATGCCTATTTGCCCTATGGCAAGACTGAAGTAGCACTAGTACCAGGTTTCAGTTTTTCATCAGAAAACATTGAATTGAGCTGGTACACCACTGTGTGCCTGGCTGGCAGGGGAGGCATCTTACCTACTCAGGAACTCATTAAGGCTGTTGTAGGATTCCCTGCATACACCAGCAGATTTTTTTTCATAGCCCCAAGCAGTAATTTCTCATTTCACACTTGAGAAAGAGAGGAAACACAAAACTAAGTGACTTGTGTAAAGACTCACAGGAAAACCATGGAAACCAAATCTAACAAATCACAATCTAATGGCCTCAGTTAGAGGACAACTTGTTTCTTCAGTGGTATTAGAGAAACTTCTCTATAATACACATAGGTTCTTAATGTTTAAACAAAATTATCCAAGTTTAAGCTGAAACACAAACAAATCACTCCTGTTACACAAGGTATTTACCAGAAGAAAAGGCTAAGTTTTAATTTAACTACAACATGATGGCTTGGAACAGATCAAGGGAAATTTCAGAAATACTTAGAATAAAAAATTAGAAAAAAAAGAGAACTACTTTTTGCCTGCTCCATGGCATGAGCCAAGAGCAAACGGCTCCTGGCTGTGAGCGCACAAGGTGTGTTTGCTGACTTACTCAGATTAAAAATATTTTAGTCACCCTTGTGTTATTTCCCTCATATACAGCAACTAATGTTCTCTCCAGAGAGTCAGAAGCAGAACTATTACATTCATGGAAAACACATTTTTACAGGACTTCCCGCAGAGCTGAAAAAAAAAAAAAGTTATCCAATGCCTTCCCAGCCAAACTTCCTCCTGAAGTGAAAAATCCTTCCCTTTGATAAGAAAGCTGTGTCAGACCACATTTCTGTCCCTGACAAAAGAACCGCTCTCCCTTGGCTTGCTCCAGTTTTGGCAGCTGTGCTCAGCAGAACCAGGCTGCTCTTCCCAGCCAGTCACCACACTTAGCAGAGACACTTTATCTTTCCTGAACAATAAAACAAAACTGAACTATGCACAAGCAAGCAGTTACTGTGGGTAACACTGCCCACAGCTCCGAGGCAGGCAGTTCTCCTCTGGGTTAGAAATTCCATCAATAACGTAACACATCATTAAAGACCTCTCTGTCCTCCTCCCCCCACCACCCCCCCCTTTTTCTTTGCCTGTCTGCATTCAAAGCTATCTAAGGAGATGTTCAATGCTGCATGTACACAGTTTGCAGCAAAACAAGCTAGGCTTGTTAGCTTCCTTTGTTCCTTCCATATCAGGAGAAAGCAAATTAAAGCACAGGGAAGAACACTTTTCACTCAAACATGGAAAGCTGGTGCCTTACAGATTCTCTTGTTTCTAATTCACTGACAGCCACAGATACACAAGCAAACTTGTTCTAGAGTTTTGGGCTAAGAGTACCAAGCACCACCCAATGCTCTCTGTCCAGGTTCCCTGGGGTACCTACTGACCTTGTCTCAGGCCATCTACCCTTCCAGAAAAGCCAGATGTACCCACTCATGAAAAATATTATGTTATCATGGATGCAGTGCACTTCTGCTCTCACTGCTAGCTCCTATGGACACAGCACTGTGCCATGACAATGCCTTAAGCTGTATCTACCCTTCAGACACTGCAGGTCTCACAGCATTTAGCATTGAGCTGTGACAGGGAAGAGCTTAACCTAGGATGTGCTAAGCACTTCCTTATCTTCCCTAGAAAAACCTGCCAGCTCCAAGCCATCTCTATTAATATTCCCATGAGCAGAGCTGGCTAGCTTAATGTTTAAATACCTGTACCTCATGCAACAAACTATTTTAGGCCAACAGACCTAATTTTGTAGGAAAGGATGGGTCAAATCCAAGAATTCCAGGCACAGCAATGAAGCCCCCATTGACTTCCTCTCAGAATTAAATTCCATGAGAAAAAAAGGCATCCCACCGTTTGATAACTGAAGATGGTCAGAAAGAAAAAGATCAGACCAAATCAACATTGAATTCCTTTCCTTGACCTGGAAAGTTACAGAGGGTAACTCTAGCTCTCCTATAACCCACAAGTGCTCACTCATCCCTTGGAAGTCTGTTCTGGGGAGAGGTAGTGTGGTGGTCAGGAACAGACACATGGGATATATATTTGATTTCAGTGAATCCAGATGGCAAGTAGCAATTATGGCAGCATTTTTGGCTAAATGAAAATTGGCAAGAGAAATGAAAAACTAGACACAGTTCCCATCCAGTAGAGGCTGAGAACAACAACAACAAAAAAATCAAAAGCCAACCAACCAACCAAAAAAAGGGTAACTCTTCTGAAACACTCCTGCTAGATGCTTTTTTCTTTCCTGTGGACTGTTTGACTATGTCCTCAAAGCTGAGAAACTCCAATGAAAGCCAGTGACTAACCTTTCCTGGAGTGCTCAACAACTGCTTGCCAAATCTTAGTGTCACCGTTTGATTCAGCACAGTAGATAAAGCCTAAAATTAAATGTCTGGTATCCCAATCTTGTTAATGAAGATATGCTTTTCAAATCTAATTCACTTCCATGCCACTTACCAATAAAGCAATGTCAGCTCAGGATAAGTAGATGCCCAGAGGGCTTGGCCCACTCAACCCTACTTGGCTGCAACACTTTAAAAGCGTAAGTGGCTCCCAACTTCTGCTTGCTGCAGGGCAAGCACCTCACACAGCTCATTACTGAGCAGTTGATTTGCAGCCGCTCCTTTATGCTGCTGCCTGGGTGCAGACAGCCACAGTTCACAGTAAATCCAAATCAAGATCACTTACTCCTTTACATCCTCTGTGTGTGCCATGGGAAGAGAGCTGTGTTAAACAGAACAGCAGATCCACAACTTTTGCACCAGGGACTGGCTTGTAACTCCCACGCCTTTCTTCTCCACGTGTGGAATAGTTTCAGTATAACTATAAGACATATTAGTCCAGGGAGATTTGGTGTGGAGGGACCTATCCAGGGTGGTGGGACATGCAGGACATGGTAGGGTTACAGCAGGACTCAATGTATCCATGCTACAAGCTCTCCAGAGAGGGTACAGAAGAATTTAAAACTCAGTTTTAGTAGATCACTCTTCTCTCAGTCAAATTTGCCACCTGAGTTTCTCACCTCACAAACTCCAGAAGAACTAGGTCTATGACTGTATTTTAGCTTTAGGTTTCCCCATGCCCTTACTCTAACACACTCTTCTATCTCAACAAGAAAGTGTGGTGCTTCCAGACCCTATGTCCTCCACATGAAATGGTGGGGCAATGCAGCTTCAGAGGACAACAATGATACGAAGACTTCCTCAGCCTTACATAGAATCAGAATCACTGGACCAAAACCCAAGCTCAATATAAATTAGGTGTTTTAAGTGCCATGTGCTATAGATCAGGAAAACAGTCAAAATGATGCTTTGAATTGTATGGCTATACCCCAAACAGCTTAACTACAGGCTTATGTTAGGAAAAGCAGCCTTGTCTAGATAAACCTGAAGCAATCTTTATTTTACAGGTCTCATCACAGAAGAAGAGAGTAAGAATAATAGTATTTTATTTTGAAGCCAACAATCTATAGCCATTGGGGAAAAAATGCTGTGTAATTGCTATTAATTTTATATACTTTCATACAGAATATCATAATACCTTACAACTGTAAGGTATATACACAGTAGAGGCTATGAAATCTTAATAGAGAAGTTATTACTTGGAACCTGGTTTCAGATCTACTTTATTCAAAGAGGTGGAATTTTTCTTCTAATGCTTTATGGAGGCATCAAGAAGGCCAAAATCAGACCCCCTCCTCTTTATAAGTTAAACTACCGAACTTCCTCCAGGCAACGTAAGTGTGCAAGACACTTGAGATGGAAGTTTCTGTCTTCTAGTTGGCTGTAAGTTTCTTTGAAAAGAAACCCTTAAGCTGTCACCAAAAACCAAACCCAGGATACAGTAAGAATGTAAATTACAGGTGGCATACAGGACAAAAAGACACCACCAAGACCAAATAACCTTGAAACATTTACTTGTGTCTGAATTTCCTCATATGGTTGAGATCAGAGGTAACTAGATCAAAAGAAGTGCCCCTATCCTTTCTTCAGGTGGTAGCCAAAACTCTTTCTTATACCACCAATGGAGAGAAATAATGGATGTCAATAAATTAATGTGAAATTATGTCAAGACCAAATTCAGGAATTCCTCCTGTAAGTACATGAAATTAAGAGTGGAGTAAAGGACATGAGGACAGGGCCTCACTATGCTTATGCCAACCTCAAGTGTAAAGGAAAACAGGACATTCAGAAGGGACATACAAGATGGAAGGGACACAGTTTTGCTATCAAAAATACAGACAGAGAAAGAATTGAAATGGAGGATTTGCGTAGTGGGGACAGAAGCACTGAGGACGTGAAATACAAAAACCACAACAGATGTGACAGAGAGAATAACAAGAGTTGCAAACACAAAGGTAAGGAAGGCCTCTTGTAAATTCAACACGTGTAAGAACCTGTGCCTGAATGACACTGACCATCTCAAGATTCCTAATTGTGAAACATGACTTTGCTACAAGGGTTGGAAATTTTTGTTGAAGGAATAGCTCTCTGGTCTGTACAGCCTCTTGGCAGAAAGATTATGAGTTACTTCTAACTTCTAGCCTTGAAGTAACTTCCATACTCAGGGAAGCCTTGAGAAGCTGGACATTCCTTCCACTGAGCAGCCTGATAGGCTTCAAAGCATATTTAACTATAAGCTGTTTTACTACAGACTGGAAAATATTAATCAGCTCTAGCCATCTAGGGAGACTGTGGTTATCATTAAGAATATGCGGGACACTCATACAAGAATTCTTTTCCCCTGCTTGCTGGACAAGCTCTCTCATACAGTTTATCTGCTCCAACTGCATGCTTTTGAAAAAAAAGCTTGACTAAATGAATACTTTCAACTAGAGCTAAAGGCAAACACTTCACTGGAACTTTGCCCTAATCAATAGTAGCAATGTTCATGTCACATGAGAGTCAGAGGATAGAATATGGTGCTTACTGAAGTCAGCAAATAACCTAATTATACTTAGCCTGCTTGAAGAAGGAGACAAGAGAGGTCTGGTCCACCCACCTATTAATGCAATCATCATTATCCTTATCCCTTGTTTGCCTTCTGCTTATTTTGTAATAAAAACTTGTGCCAAATGGAAGGTGCTACTGACCCCTTGTGGGAGAAATACTCACAGACTTTAGGATGCACAAGCGTTAGTGGGAAAATCAGCTCAGAATTAAGTTTGTCTCCTTACCTCCCACAGATTTATTTTTAAGGAAAATTCAGTGAAACGGTGTGAGAGTGCTGCAAGAGGCCACTATAGTCTCCCAAATGTATTTTCACAATTTTAGGCAATTTTACAGAAATTATGGTTTATTAGCTTCTCTAGGGCAGTCAAGTAAGTGTCAACAAATCCTAACGGTAATACATATTGCACTGACTTTCCCATAACATACAGCCTTGCATTGTTAAAGACTAAAGTTTATATACTGCCAGCTGGCACAGTTCTTGATTTTTAATGTAATTTAAGCTATTTTAATCCATCATAGCATCAATCCCTAAAGATTATAAAAAAACCCCCACCCTACTATCTCCTGGAAAGCAAGGACATATTGCTCAGCTGAAAAGAGAAAAAACTATTTAAAACCCTGAAGTATTTTCCAGCCAAAACCTTTTCATAAGTATAAAAAAAAATGGATATGATTCATTCTTGAAAGTAAAAGTTTTCCAATGCATGTCACTGTCATGAGCAGGGTTGCACAAAGCACAACAAGAACTTCAACAATTTTGTTTCCAACAGCTTATGTTTCCTTTCCTTATGGTGGAAAACCAAGTATGAAAAGGAAGGCTAATGCCTTTTATTCCAATACTACTGCTAATCTTTACTCCCTAAATGAAACAGAGTACACCCATGAAGAACAACCCTCTGCATTTAATTCATGTCAAATCCAAATGAAATCTCCGTGCACTTTCACCATTGCTGTCAAAAACAGATAACTGTATATGTGATATAGCTGGAATGAGTTAGAACAGCAAAAGTGCATTATACAGAAATTACCTGCGTTACACAGGGTTTATATTATAAAGTTATTATAATTATTTATATTGTACAGTATGAATTAGCCTTCTCAAAATCTAAACCCATCAATAGCAAACACCAGCAAAACCCACAGCTTCCACTGCAATCCACAGCAGCGGCTGAAACCCTTGAGACCACAGAGATCAAGTCTTGAACCAATGCCAACACTGCTCCCATCAAATTCAATGAACATGTAAGGAGAAATATGTGAACAGCTTGTCAATCCCAAAGCAATGAACAAGAAGCTACTTCAAATGTATTTCAACAATTTGCATCAATTTTTTAAAAAGAATTTTTTCAAAAGTATTTGAAAACACTGTGTTTTCATACAGATCTGTCATATAAACTAAGGCTGAAGAAACTTGAAAAATGAAAAGAAACTGAGAAAGAGAGCAACAAACTTTTTATTCTGTCAGTTCCTTTTTTCACCTGTACACTAAGACAAATAAAAACACTAAGCCATATAAGTCTGGTTGGTTTTGTTGCCTTTGATTACATAGACTTTTTTTTTTACAAATGCATCCATTAAATTGAATTCTAAAAGTACAAACTATTATGCAGCATCTGTTGTCTCAGAATATGGAAGTTACTGTATCTGGCAGGAGATGTTTAAATGATCACATTCATGTAGCCAGATCTGTCAAGGCCATTCAATTACAAGTAAACACAGAGTCTTACATACACTTAACAGCAACTCTGGTCAGTAGAACAGTACTGTGAACTGCGTATTTACAGGAAAATTTGCACATAATCCAGAGATAATTTTAAATCAACCTTTTTGTTGTTAGAACATAATCCACCCTTCGAACTTCTACTGTGCTGCTTTAACAATGTTTGAGTACCTTGGAGATACAAAGGCACATAGCACTTCTGATGCTTCCACAAACTCGCTCTTCAGGAACATATTATAAAAGAACCAATTTTTTTAAGAACTTTGGACTGCAAACTTTCTCAAAGTCTGGTGCACCTTTAAACATTGTATGCCAACAAGTAACTGAGTTTGCAAATATTTTTTCAGATATACAATTTCCTAATTCCATGGTGTCATCTAACATCATTACAACTAAGAAGGAGGAAGACAAATGAGCCACCACCCCTTATCCAATGTTGTATGCAAAAAATCAGTATTAGTTCAGTCCAATTATACTTTTAAATCAAAACTCTTGAAAAAGTCAGTATACATCTCATATGACAAGTTTTACTAACCATACAGTACATCAGCATTTCCTTTGAAAAGCTTAGACCTTGCTAAGCAGTTTTAAAGTAAATAATTATATAATACTATCTGCATACAGAAATACACTACATTCACACAGGCAACCTTAAATTTCTCCAATAAACAGTCATGTCAAAAACTACAGTTTACTGAAAATACAAAGTTAGTTTTAACAAAAGCAAAAATGTTCGTGTGATTCAGTAAAACCTGTTTTCTAACATGAGTAGTTTGCATTCATAAAGACACTACGGTTGGGACAAATTTAAGTATTTCCTAGAAGCTCAAAATGAGACAAAGTTTTCTTCTAACTATGAAATGGCATGCAAATATACTGCTTTGTTGTTGGTTACTTCTCTCTCACTTACAAAAGATCTACTAGATCAGAGTAAAGCAGGTACTTTTACATGTTTATAATACAAAGACCTCTCCCTCGCACTAAAAATGTCACATACAGAAAATTTTCTCAGCTGTCTTTGACACAAAAGCTGCTTCTGTAAATTTGAATATTATGCCCTTCAGACCCTCATGACCAGTGCAACAATTAAACAGCTTTCAGAAAGCTAAACAATATTTAAATTTGCCAATTTTTTTTTACAGAAACTATATACAAGTTTATAAATCCATGGCAGGGACATTACAATTATATTAGTATCAACTCATTAACTGGATTCAAAAGATACTTGTATTCTGTGAAGACCCTATGGCTGCTGCCCATTCAATAGTTCTATCAAGGCACTGTGCAGTCATTAAATCTCTAGTATTCTCCAAGATGTGCTGAAGAATATTGTGAATGTGTTTCAGTTGTTAAAAAGCCCTGAGTCAGAACTCATGTATTTACCACAGGCTTAGCTATAAAAATGGCACATACTAAAGCTTCTGCAGACAACAGTTTAGCTTTTGTCAACACAACCAAGTTATGAAATGCACAAAAAGACAACAGTATGAATTCCAGCAACTTATACAAGACAGGTATACAACGTACTTTGTGGCAAATCACACACTGCTGTTGTACGTAATTTACACAGTAATTCTATAAAGTAAAAAACCTTCCCAATGTATTCAGACATCAAAACTGATGAAGCAAAAGAAAACCGATGCATTCCCCACCCCTTCCCAAAGACAAAGAACAGCTAGAGAAGAATTCAGCACTTAGACAGAAAGGAGGTAGCACTGCTAAAGGTTAGACTGTAGTGTTCTTGGGGTTTGGTTTTTTTAAGCGAAAACTTGACCCATCAGCACAAAGAACAGGATAGGCTCTTCGGTTCACCAGCTGCTACTGGAAGAGTAAAATTAAATTTCTGACAACTAGTTTTGTAGAGGAAGCTCAGATCACTAGCTGAAAGCAGCTTCTTCAAACAATTTAGTGTTTACACTAACTGCAATTAATACTGCTAAAAATAATTAGACATACATAAACCTTCATCTCTAGAAAATATCTACACAATAAGTACTTAATTATTTTTAAAAGACCATTTCATGCCTTTAAAAGAAGCTAATATACCAATTGTAAGACTATGCTAACAAGGCACAAGTACTTGTGCAAATCTGCTATACCCTCACCCGACCCAAGTTAAGACCACCACCTTCTAATCAAACTTTCACATTTACAAAGTAACTTGTTTACTATCTCACCATTGTAGTTTTCAGTATTCACTTCAGGAAAAAGGGATTTCTCCAAACCCCAACACACAAATACACAGTAATCCAGCAAATGGAAAGTAGGTAGTAACAGCCCAGATTTTGAGAAGTGCCATATGAGCTTGGGCCACAATAAGTGATGACACAAGCTTTTGGGGGAAAAAAAAGGTCAAACATAGTTATACAAAAGTTAACAATCTGCAACTATTAAGCTTATTCTGTTAACCTCTTAGGTTGTCTTTACACTTTAAATCACTGTATAGTGATATGACTGTTTATGTCTCTTAATGAATGGAAAAGAAAGTATTTTACTTAAACATCTGAGCATACCTCACACTGAACAATACATATTTTTAGGTGTCTTGTTACTTATTTCAAGAAACAAATGGAGATATTTCATTCAATTTAATTCCAAAATTGCCATTAAATGCTGGGTGATAGACATAACAAACCTTACAATCCTTACATTCTATGATTTTACAGTAAATTAGAGATGAACACCTTACTGATTTTTCTAATTTTCACTTAGGTGAAATTCAGACTTTAATCTTTTGCTGAAGACAGATGCACAGTGATATTTCCTCAACTCTACTCCTTGTTATGATCCCCTTTGGCTTTCAAGTGAACTTCTCATCCTTCAAATATGTGTTATCCAATTAAACTCTGTGCATATTGCACAGATAACAACAGAGTAAAGTGAATGAGCTTACTGGGTTCCTCAACACTAGTTCACCTTCTACATTTGAATGCAAAGAGAGGCTCTGAATATAAATATCAATTTCCGTAAATTATACTGGATTTGCAAACATTTCTCCTCATTAAGTTTTTTGAAAGGCAAACTGTATCACCATCTCCAGACAAAAAACAGCTCTTCCACCTGTCAATAAGAGACCTATATAAATAATTCAAGCATCTTGGTTAGCTTTTCTAGTTTTTCTAATTCAGTTGTTTTTCTTGGCACCGAAATAGCATCAAGCTGATATACTTCAATTTCAGCTGGCACACAACACTGCGGAATGAGTCCAATCACAAACTCCTATGCAGTCACATACATCTGCTGTGATTGCAGTACAGGAGACTGAAGCTGCTCCTACAGCAATACCTTCAGCCATTGTCTCTGTTTCCATAGGACTGTGATGGTATTCAAGTACTGAGGGTGTTAAACAGTAACTTACATCTTCTCTGTTCGAAAGGACAAGCCTAACACTGCACTTACCTATCTATGCTACAAGTATGTGCTTCCTGCAGACTAGGAATACTTAACACTCAACTCCAGTTTCCTACCCAGGATGCTTCAGATTTGTTCTAACTCAGCTGAATTATTCAACTAATGCTGTTGGAATACTTTCAAGTAATTCTGGTTTGTTCCAGCAAAAAAGAATTAGGAAAATGCAAACTGCTATAACGAGGTTTCAGTTTTGAGTTGCATTAACAAGAAGAGATCCACCCTGCATCTGTGCTGACAAGTTTGCAGAGGTCCCCTTGAGGAATTAAGAGGACAAAATATGTCTGCTGGATACAGAGGAAACCAAGGTACAAATCTGATGCATGACAGGCTAAAACTCAGAATAGATCATCAAATAGCACATCCTATCATAGCAGTATTAACAGGGGAAGCCTGACAAGAAACTGAAGCCCACTATAAAAAATTCAGCTGTAAAATATGCTACCAAAAAAAACCCCAAAAAACCAAACCAAAAACCTCACTGACATGCATATTGGCCAAACGAAAATTGCAATGAACACTCAGATGCACATGGAGTTCTAGTGGATATATAAAATGCTCAACTGAAAAAAGGCCTTACATCAAAAACATTCCAAAACTCCTTGAAATCTTGGTATTTTAGAATAGGAACCAAGAAGCAAAAAAAGGGAAGGCTACTTCATTTGGCCAAGAATATAGATGCAGATTATCTGAGAACAGATGACTACTACTATACAAAATAAAACAGACTACTAGTGACTCCAGACTGCAACTGTGTCCAATGAAAAAACACTGAAAATAATGAGGAACATTTGGAATGCTGGATGAGGATTAAAGATGGCTATTGTAAGGCTGTGTATTACATCACTTCGTGGTGTAAAAGCCACTCTACATACACTTTTCCAATATATCACTGTACTTGTTTCCTGGAAAACTTTATTCAGTGTTTAAATCTTTTTCCTAAAGGTTTGTCTATCTTTAAAGTTTATTAGCAATAGTCTTCTGAGACGTTTGCCAATGTTTGCACAATTCAGGCTTATGAAAGTAAGCTTCAGAAGACAGACTGATTCATCTGAGAAGACCGCAATTATATCTTTATCCTTACTTGGATCTTTCCCTGAACTATCCTTTTGCCCATATTTTTGACATATGCAATGAGAATTCAATGATAAATTAATCTTAGCTGCAAGTAAGGCACCTAAGTGACTCCAGCATGGATTTCTTTATTGTTCTGCAAGAACATGTCCAAATGAAGTCTGCACAATGGCAAAGGGCTACATGAACTATGCACTCAGAAAACTGTTGAATCACTTAGGAGTAAGCACCGAATCCTTTTAGCTACGAGAGACCCCAAATCAGCTATTTTCTACCACCAAAAAGGATGCAAGGATGCATTTGTTTTCAAAATGTTAATAGTTCGCAGTCCCTGACAGTAGCATTTATTTTGGGGGTCAGGAGCAGTTCTTTATCACATCAGTGACAGCAAATTCCTTCAGCCAAATTCAGCTCAACTAGGCACAGCTCAAAAAATTCACTGTTCTGTCAGCAATATCTTCATTTGCAGTATTACTCAGCAATGCTCACAGGTAAGTTCTGGTGTTAATGCCCCTCTTAGACGAATAATCAATATTAAATATTCTGGTTTGCTGTTGACACTGTTTGCCTGGAGACAATAAAATTCACTTAAAAAGAAAGGAAATCTTGCAGAATCTTGTTTTTTTCCCAATTCCCAGACCCACAATTTTTAAATAGCTCTGCATGTATACGTTTCTCCACAACTGATCAAATTCACTCATCTGAAAGGGATAACTGACACACTGCTCAAATGTTCTCCTTTCCACTCAAGTTGAAAGCAATTCCATGTAAAGTCAATTAATTAACAGAATTATGAAGCTCATTATTTATGTACTTTGCTTGAACCTGTTAGACTAAAGTGCAGTTTTGGAAACATAAAAGTTTCTAAAACAGATTTTTTTTCTTCCTGTTTCCTACACAACCCATCCTCAGGAACAATGGGCATGAAAAAGTCAGGATTACCTTAACATTGTATTCTGAGGCTTGACCTTATGGGAATAGTATATTTATTACTACTGTGTATCTATTTTGTATTGATTTTTCATGACTGTGTATTTCAAGATAGAAATTACTGTGAATCAGAACCGTCACAGGAAACGTCGACACTTTCCAGAAAAGCCTAAAGCAAAAAAATCCTAAATATTTATGTTTGATAGTAACTGACAATATAAAAAAAATTCCCTTACATCACTTGACATCTGATACATACATGATACACATGAACAAAACCAAAATAAGATTGTCCCTTTAAACTTTAAGGGGAAGAAGAAGACAGAAAGAAAATGAAGAAAAGACTGCTTTAAATTAGCATTAGGCTTAGATGTTTCTTAAGAGTAAAGCTACAAGCTGACTGTTCAAATACTGTTTCTTTTATTTGGTGTGTTCACAGTCTTTAAACAATTAATATGTAATGAACCTGTGCTACAGTATTAGAAATGTTTTCATTAGAACCCTTTACTGCCTTTCAAATCTAGAGAGATTTAAACCATCAACATGTCCTTACTCTTTCACAACCTAGCAAAAGACACTGGGCCCTGTTCAATACAGAAGGATCCTCCGTTCGATGGCCTTGCGGCATATGGGGCACTCGCTCATTCGGTCTCCGCAGAGCTGGCACGTCCCGTGGCCACACAGGAAGATCATGTTCTTCAGGCGGTCCAGACAGACAGGACACATGGTCTGGAAAAGATTTTGACAGGTTACACAGTCAGTGGTAGCAGTTATACAGTATTGAATATGCAACATATTAATTGTTGGAATTTAACAACATGTATGTCATCCTAAGCATAGCAGGTAATTGCCATAGCATAACCCAGCCACTAAGCTAAACTGGGGTTTCTTTAAATCCCATTTTTAAACTGGGGTTTCTTTAAATCCCATTTTTACTCCACATTGACTTACAATATATGGGCTTTTCTTACCTCATCAAGACACAAACAACTATGTAGATTTTTTCTAAATATGATTACTTTAGTTGAGGCAATCTAGTCGTAGGCTGACATCATTTTTTCAATATCATTACCCAAGTTTGCAACATTAAAACATTCTTCAGAAACATTCTCCTTTATGTCATGTAATATTCCAGTGAACAAAACACAAACAGCTTGACGTATGCAATGCTTGGGTAATGATTTACAAATTTCTTCTCAGGCCATTCTAGACATTCATATACTTACCTCTAAACACCAAGCACTCAACACCCACAGAAGGAATAAAAATGTTGTATAATCAATATGATACGTAAAAATTTAGTATTTTGTTTGTCAAAGTTATCTAGATTTTCAACCAAACGAACACCTCAACTTTCAAATAAAGAACAGTTTAGTAAATCTGTAACCTTAACTCGTAACAGCAGCACAGCAAACTTTTAAAATCAGTTTTAATTGCTGAACGTAAAGTGATAGCCAATGCCCAAAAAAGGTCTTTTTAAGTTCTTCAACAGCAAAATTCATTTTGTACCAAGCCACTACGGAACAATCTCCTTCACCATTTGTCATGTGCAGAAATTGAAGTTTTCATAAGGCATGTTCCTTCACCATAAACATATTGCAGCCATATTAGGATTTAATTTATAACAGTTTATCAAATGTTAGTAAATGAATACATGTCACAACAGATGAAAATTGTTAAGACCGTTCCACAGTAGATCAAATCAATCTAAGATGTCCTCAGATCTGAGACATACTACATATATCTAACAATTATAAATGTTGATCTCATACAAAATATGAAATACTGACAAGGCTCATATTTCAAATACAAATTCATTTTATCACCATCTTGCACCTGTGACTTGTTATTCTATTCATCACTGGGGCTTTACTTCAATTTGTTCACTGCATGAGAGAGAAACCATACCAAGGCACTCTATTCAGAACAACCCTAAAGCACATATTCTATGGAATCAATAGGTATTACTTCCTAGGGTAGATAGCTTAATTGAAGACCAAAAAAATTCACCATCATTCTGCTTAAGAGTTTAAATTGACGTGGAATCTGGCTGGATTACTATTTTAATCTCCAGGATACTAGTATAATGTGCTAGCAGGAAAATAAAACTTCCAGGTAAAACTAAGTCAATTTATGTTTAAAAATAACCCTGAAGGAAAGTGTGCTCCAGCTTTGCCAGAATTTCCATAATACTGTAACAAAACATACTCTAACTAAAAATTTACAGAAGACTGTCAGTCCTGCTCATTTTTCCATTCAAACTAAGTCACCACTTTCACATCCCACACATCAATGGGACCTTTAGAGTATTCTTCCTTCAGTAACTCACAGACTTCAGACATCAGTGAAACAGCTCTTTGCAATGCAATGAATATACAGTTGTGTGACAAGTATCTATAACTTGACAGCATTGGCATGATGACCTTTCACAAAGGACTGACAAAGCAACACAAATCTTATCCTTGGGAAAATCCCCAATGTGTAACCTTTATTCTATGTTTTAGCTAATTATTTGCTTTTCTGTCTAAATGTAATGTCAGAATTACTGAAGTTACAAGAGTCTGTTTCTTTCCAAATGCTACACCATAATTTAAAAATGAAAACATCCATTAAGGGGCTCAGAAATATTAAAAAAATAAAATCTGTTGAAACACCATTGCTTCAAATTGTTTTGTTCAGTAAAGAACAGAAACCCCAGTATTTTCATTTTATAGATATGCAATATTAGAAAATTGCCCAATTTCTCTTGCTTAGTACAAAAGCAGAGTATATAAAATACATTAGCCGTTTAACTTCTTAACATGATACTATCTTAACACTTAAGTTACTTCACACAGTAGGAGAACTGAGCTGGCAGGAACAACAAGCTTTCTGTTTGCTACACAATTCTATTCTGACGGGCTTTTCTCCATTAGTTCAGCAGTTTCCCAGTGGGATACAAGCCCAGATAACTGAGTTTTATCCAACTCTGACAGAGAATTCCTTACTTAACCACCATCTTACACATGCTTTTACAGTGAAAGAAAGTTCACAGCCAGCCTTATGCCACATTTGGGCAGTAAAAAATATGGAGTGAGAAATAAACAGTATCTGTAACTATTGTACTATTCGTTTGTTAGAACATCCTCTGCCTGAAATCCCTTTTTTTATCTGCCTGAAACGTTTGACTCCAGTATTTTGAAGGAAAACAAATAGTATAAAAAGGCACTGTGCCTGTTATATATGAGAATTACTTCTTCAGATAAGTACTCTGGAAAAGTGCTCATTGCACCTTAAGTAGAATCAGGTTTGTAATTCAAATAAATTTTTTGTCACTAACAAGGTGTTTTAAACTCCTTGAAGTATCAATTCCTCACATCAAGAACAGTTTTTACAACAATATAAAGGTGCACAGTGACAAAATAAATTTATTTTTAAGGAAGAAGAAAGTGATGTAAGTATGGTGAAGGAACATACATAAGATATTAGATGGATGATGGTGATAATGTATGAAATGGAGTGAAGGTATTGCAATTACAGTCAAAAGGGTTCACACTCAGGGAATCCCTGAAGAATGGTGTGGTCATCAGATGTGGGAGATTCTGTTGACATCAGCATCACTTCTGCTTGGCACCAGAAATAGTTTTAAAAGCTTGCTGCACTAACATATTAGATTATCATTGAAGGTATGAGTTGAAACAAAGGCTTATACCTGCTGAAAGAGAACAAATTGATTGTAAGTAGAAAAATATCAATTGAACATGAAGACTGAACTGTTACAGCACAAGTCAAAAGAATACACAATTATAGTGGAATGCTGTGCATAATTTCAAGCACAAATTTAAAAGATGAGATGATCAATTTTAATCAAATCCAACTTGCTACTCACAAGTGTGATGTACAACTTGTCCTGTCATAAGACTAAGCACAAAAGACACTTAAGAAAAGGACAAGAGTCTCAAGCCAAGAGGCACACAAGGAATGACCAGAGCCATCTCTTTCTAGTCACAGGCACTGAGCAATTCTGGCTGCTGGCTAGCAAATCCCAAAGGTTACACAAATCATAGAGACTAAAACAACACCTAAGGAAAAATGACAAAAAACCCCTGACACCACATCTAATCAAGAAGAAAAACTGTAACATAAAGTAGTTTTCTTTTCATGTGCCTATACATAAGAAGATCAGCATATGCAAACAGAACTCTAATCTTCTGTAACTCCTAAAGTACCCTGAAAAAATCTATCTGAAGAAAACAGATTACTTGCGTTTAAGCATGCACCTGGCGTCTTTTGCATGTATCATTTCAAGTGCCAAAAAAGTAACCTTACCCTTTCCATTCAGTGATAAAAAGTAAAGCAGAAGCTAAAGAGTAGATGCCAGACATCAGACATGACAGTAATATCTGGCCTTTCTAGGTAAGACAGACATGCTTTTTCAAATGACAATTTTCAATCTCCATGTTCTTTACAGATAAAAACTACACAGGAAACTGTTTTGAATTTCTGTTACTGGGGTGCTGGCCCAGTCACCATATGACAGGAACAGCTCTTCACAGACATTCAGCTGAGCACATCAGCTCTGAAATTTCAGGCATTTAGAGACATAGGCCCTAAAACTGGCAATCTAAATGTTGTAGCCCTTGCTTTCATGCACATGAACAGCTGAAACCAACAACTACCAGGACTAGATGTGATGCTGCCATCACTGAAGTATTACGGACTACTGTAAGCCTACTAGAGGAAAAGACAAGCTAGAACACCTCAGTTTCCTGTATCCATGAAGTTTCTTGCAATTGTGTTATACACAGGGAAGCAAAAAATCACATTTTTAGGGTTCTAAGAGAGTAAGCTCATTCAGTAGTCAGATACTCCAGATCCCTTACTGATGAAAGATCTGCAAACACTATACATAATTACAGAAGATAAATCTTAACATTTAAATTCCAAATATTCGAATTACATGTACAGTAATTTTAAAGTTTTAACTTTGCAGTCACAATGTTTTTTGAAGAGTGTGTTCACTACACCCTTCATATGACAAATAACTGTCAGCCACTGTTCCAAGGCACTTAATGAACAGAAAAGTCAAGATTCAGGTAGGTACAGAACCGTGAAGATGATCTATTTTTATCACTGTTCTGTAAAAACAGCTTCTGCTGTTTCCTACACACTCACGTCAGCTAAATAGTCAGAGCATGTACCAACTGGGCAGAGAATCCTTTTTCAGTCACATCAACACACATGCTCTAGATGGATTATCAAACATGGCCACTTGATTTTTTCTTTTAACCCCGTACATAGAGGATATACAAGCCACATGACAAAAAAATATTGGTCTTTTAACTTAAGTTCAAGAGCTGATGCACTTCAACACCCACTTTGCTTTAAATAATAGAGGATGCATTGTCTTTCTCAATTAGCTTAGTGGTCCTTACAGTTTTAATACAGCGCTTTTACCTGTTCCTTGATGTCTTGCAACTGTTGCTGCAGTTTCTGTACATCTGCATTGACATTAGTGTTGTCTTTGTCCTTCTGCAAAACTGGAATGTTTCCACTTGCTGTAACGTAAAGAAAATAAAGACACGTGATTATGCAGCACTCTAATGAACCAAGAATAATTATTTCCAGTGCCACAGGTACACTTTTTGAACTATCTGAAATAATGTTAGTCAAACATCTTTGATAATCTAATTAAATTCACTACACCATAACTGCAGCTCAACAAAGAATTTCTACGAGTTTAGTGGCAACACTTCTTTGACAAGTATTTCCATAATAATGATGTTTGTAGTCCCTTAATGTTCTCAGAATTCTTATTTGCCAGTGAAGCTCCTGACATAAATATTTTTTGCCCATGTTTAAAGAAAAAAAAAGCCAAATCCTTTAATATTTAAATGCTTTAACATTTAAATGAATTTTTATCTACAGAGATGATTTTGGTGTTCAAAATTGCACAAGTGTATTGGAAGTAGTTTGTTCAAAATTGAACAAGTTCAGATTAATATTCCTATATTTGACTGATCTGGGAAGCAATATTACTACATGAAACAGGAAAATTGTCACGTCTTAAATTGCCAGTGTAAGTATTGAAAACCTCAGTTTAATGATTATTCTTTTATTTATATTTTTTAGAACATTGTGATAAGAATGAACTAATATTCCAATTCCCATAAACTTAACTGAAATACTGTGTACCCCATATATACACACAGAGCAAATATAAAAAATAGAAATTACTCATACAAATTACTCAAAGAAGTCTCAAGAAGTTTAAAAACCAGTCAAAGCAGGAGATGTAAAACTGGACATTCTGTCAGGAAAGTTGCTTGTACCTAGATGCAAAATACTTACCATTCCTTCAGAGTTCCAGAGGTAAAAAAAAAAATACATTTGTTTGCTCATTTGCACAATTACAGACAATCTTCAGCTTTTACTTCTTAGGGCATTAGTAGGTGGCCAAGTCATCACACATGTTTTGGATTCTAGTCTGAATGCTGGAAGCAATTCTCCAGTGTAATGACTGGTGGTGTTACCACATTTGCTGCTACCAATGCAGAAAGTAGTGAAAACAGCAAATGGATACCTGGGTTAACACTGTTTTCACTGAACTTTTCTTCAGAAAGGAAAGAAAGATTTAGATCATTTAAGAGAATGAGAATAAATTGGTGGAGGAACGTGAAAGAGTATGGGCTCTGGAGTCACTCACAAATATCATCACTGGTATCTTCTGTACCTTTCCCTCCGCAGCACATTATGAAAGGCACTCTTCGCTCAACCACTGCGCGACACTGTACACATTTCTTCATCAAGCTGGCACAATCTGAGGGGACAGAGAAATAAATCAACTCTGAATCCTGCTACTTCATTTTTCTTCTTTACTATCCATGAGTTTGTTTATTCACAGTAACTATACAGCAATGACTTAACAGATGCTTATAATACAAAGAACTACTTGAGTTTATCGTCACATCATTTTCTGGAAATCACACCTGAACAATGCCCTGTTTGGGATTCAAAATAGACCTATTCTCCATCTCTTTTCAAGATATTTCAAGTAAACAGGTTCCTTTTTCTCCAAATGGATGTCTAGTCCACAAGAATTACAAAAGTTCAAAGGTAATCACACATTTGAGACCAGAACTTCCAAGAATGTCCTGGCTACCTGCTTTTTTCTTTATAACAAAGGATCTCACTAGCTGTCCTAATGCTCCAGGGGCAAAGAGGAGCAGCTCTTTACCCTTAAGAGTAAACTAACATCTTTTGATAGAATCCTAGAAAGTGGGCTGTAATTTTTCTAAAAAAGGCAAGTTATTGTCTCAGAAATGCTGAAAGGTTACTAAGAATAAAGAGAGTGGGTCCTATAAAATACACAAACTTGAAGACTCTCTCTCATCCTGCTTGAACAAGATGTCCAGAAAAAAATCTGGAAAGAAATCATCTACAACTGTTAAACCTTTTGCTGTCCTTGTTACAACTTAGACTTGGTAATGTGTATTGCACTGCTGAAATCCTTCACCACAGTAATGAATCTCTTTGTTGTCTTCTTTCCTGGGAAATGATTCAAAAAAACTTCTCTCATCATCTTTCAACTGCAGACAGTGAAAGAGGCCAGATCAGGATAACTACAGCCAGTGATTCAATGTCAGCTGCCTCAGCCAGAACAGAGGAAGAAACCAGACTTCTTCAGCAAAACCAAGTAAGCAGTTGCTCATGGGAATGATTACCATCCCTCTGATGTAGATCCTCATCAATAAGGACTGCTCTTCTCTAGGGAAATGACCCTTCAACAAAGCCCTGAAATGTCTGGAGACAAGGTGATAGCTGCATTCTCTTCCACATATACTCAAAACCAAAAAATTTCTGGAGATCGCCTATGAATTTTTTCACTCCACAGGATAAATCAAAGTGAAACATAACTGGTGGTATTTGCAAAGATACATGATGTGACTTTTTGGGGAAAATACAGCCCTTGCACCAATCTGTAGATTAGTAATGAAGCATACCAAGTATTTATTTACAATATTATTTTCAAACATCATTTGCATATCTGAATGGCCTCAAAAAGCTGCAACAAAACAACAAAATTGATTCTAATTACTTCCAAAGTGTTAATGATATACAGTAGGCTTCTATAATGTGAGCCTACTCACAGCTAAATAATTGAGATGAAAAAGCATATGCTTTCTAAATTTTTGAAAATCTCCACTTTGTCCTCCAATTATTACAAGCATGACAAATAATACCAAAATTCTGATGATCATACCAGACTACCCAGTAAATTGAACCTGAAATCAGATTACTCATGACCTTTTAGCAATCTGATTAAAAATGTTCTGTTTCCCAATTACTTCAAAAAGAGATTTTGTCAAGTTACTTACTCTCACAGGCACACATGTGACCACAAGGCTGGAAGAGCACTGCTGCCTTTTTGTCTGAACATACTACGCATTCTTCAATCTGTCAACAACACACACACACACGTGAGTAAAATTTATCTCCTGCTCACTACATCAATTTGCAAGGCACATGGACTTCAAGAATCTCCATCTAGTGGGGTTTTTTAACTACTTCAGCACCTCAAAATGCAGCTTAGGTCAGTTATAACACTAACTTTTGAGAACACATATTTGCTGGAAATTTTTACACATTCAGTACAAAAACAGGCACAGAGAAGCAGTTAGGACAGCACACATTTCTTTTTCTTCATTCTTTTCTCCTTCTTTATTCCACCACATATACCTAAATCAGGGTTGTTCAGCCTAGGGAAGAGAGGTTTATGGGGTGATGTTAGTACAGTCTTTCTGTACTTAAAGGGGGCTTTTAAGAAAGATGGGAACAAACTTTTTTGCTGGGCCCGTTGCAGTAGTACACGGGGTAATAGTCTTAGACTAAAAGAAGGCCGGTTTGGGCTAGATGTAAGAAAGAAATTTTTTATGATGAGGGTAGTGAAACATTGGAAGAGGTTACCCAGAGTGGTGGCAGATGACCCATCCCTGGAAACATTTAAGGTCAGGCTGGACAGGGCTCTGAGCAACCTGATCTCATTGAAGATGTCCCTGCTCATTGCAAGGTATTAGATGTCAGTTACTCGACTAATTTTAAAGGCCCCTTCCAACATTCTATGATCCTATGAAATTCACTTGAAAGGTACTTCTACAAAAATGTTTTAATATTCTGGGTTAGAGTTTCCAAAGTTCTTTAATGTGAGAGTTGTATATGTCATGGAATCATTGAATGGTTTGGGTTGGAAAGGACCTTAAAGATCCTCCAGTTCCAACCCTTGCCATGGACAGGGACACCTTCCACTAGACCGTGTTACTCAGGGCCCCATCCAACCTGGCTTTGAACACTGCCAGGGATGGGGCATGTATGCTACGATCATAGACATCACACACAATTCCATTTATACTGGCCTGGACCACCTCTTCCAGTTCACAGAACTGTTGTCCTGATTCATTCATTTCTTAGCCTTGCAGCTATTACTGTAAGTTTTTATACAGAAAAGTATAAGAGAAGTACTGACCAGATATTCCAATCTCTCAAACTAATTCAGCAAAAGAAATCAAAGGAAGGTTATCCACAAAGCTTAGCTTTCACCTAGGAAAGCTGATTTCCATAGATTAGCTTATTTAAATAGATGAGTAGGGGCAGAAGCCTCACTTTGCTGCTCCAAATCACCTGGTGGCAGAACCCTTTCACTGACTATAGAGTCCAGAGAAAAGGAGGTCCCATATGTTAACATTTGTCTTTTGAACATACATAGTGCAGAATAGTGAATGGTGTAAGAAGAATAACAGAGTGAGTAGTAAAAACAGTACAAATTTATATTTACAATTCTTATATTTACTCTGAGGCGGAGCAAAAAACCAATATGCCACAGAAGTAGACTAATCAAGTATATTTGGAAAAAGTAAAAAAAAAAAAAAAAAAATTGTTTCCTAAAAAACCAACCAACAAAAAAAACCCCAAAAACCAAAAAACCCCAAAAAAACCTCAACACCCCCCCAAAAAAAACCCCAGCCCAAAAACCCAATCAAACAAAAAAAACCCCAAAACCAAACATAAACCCAAGTGCAGAACACAACCTTTTTTTTTAATAGCTAAAAAAACCGAGGACAAGACCTGGTGATTACAAGGAATAAAATAATACTCAAAATAGGGCATGACTGGTTGATACTCTGAAGGAAAAAGCATAATGAAAGTCATGTTTCCAAACCAAGAGAAGGTGAAAGCTGAAAGTAATTATTAACTACAAAAACAAGCACATATTAACTCAGTTTACAGCCAAATCATCGTTCAAGCAGCCCTAAGGAATAAAAACTCAGAAGAACTAAATATTACTGAGGGAAATTATACTTCAGAAAAAACAGCAATTTATCTTAACATGAAGAAAAGAATACCATGGCAGGGGGTAAACAGTCTATTTCAATAAAGCATCCTCAGGTGACTGTATTAAGAACTCTGAGAACCTGAACTATAAAGACATTGCAAGGCAGGGAGAGGTAGGTATGACAGGCAAACAGAAAATAGTAAGATATCATTATGATGCAAAATTAATTCCATCCAGAAAGACATGTAAGGAATAATACCACACAATATAAGCTGTATATTTCCTTGACCTCTTTTTTCCTTTTTAAAAAACTTTTCTGTTAAAAATAAAAAAGAACTAATAAACTTTGGAGGTTTTTACCTTTGTCCTAGACTGAACTTGTTCTTTACAGATGAGGCATTTTTTCACCCGTGGTGAGCACAAAGAACACGTGGCAATGTGGCCACATGGACCAAACAGAGTATCTCTCTTCATGTCTGAACACACCATACATTCTTCTAAGGTTTCAGAATCATTGTTGATCATAGACGGACTTCGGGAACCAACCTGGCCACTACAAAGAAACCTTGCAGTCAAACTTTTAAGAATTAAAAACACCCACTTAATTTAGAATGTACATCAGCTGGCTGCTCATATACTCCTATGCACTCAGGCATCAATGTATGATCATAAAGCAATCTGAAGTGCCTTTTCCAAGAAGTACAGTTGACACTGGAGTGCAAGGTCACACACTCGGACAAAACATCGTACAGAAACAGAACACACAAGTCAGGATAGGGTGTTATGAACGTGAAAAGCCCCTCCCTTTCAAGCTAAGAGCCTGCTTTACTAACAGAGCCGTGCCCTGTGGTTGCGATCTGCAGGCGCAGCAGCCGGGCCTCGCCCGGCCCCAGGGCCGGCAGTGCCCGGGGCCGGGCCGGAGCTCCGCGCGGCGCTGGCCCGCAGAGGGCGCGCCTGCCCCACCGCCCGCCC